>DVZL01000055.1:0-33952 GCA_018236625.1 Lasaia peninsularis
TCTTAAGTTGGCTTAAATGATTCAAAATAAAAAGAACAGTAAAGATCTTAGATAAAGCGGTGACAGCCTTACTTAAGATCATCGTGCAAAAGTTTGGCATTGGCAGGAATATACACAATACACTAATTTCTTCATAAATACTTGTACACTTCAACTGAAAAATGTATTAAATGCGACCCAATTTAAATAATTTATATTTTAAATGAAAAACACACGTAGTTTTTTACTTATTGCTTACAATTGAAAATTATTTGAGAAATAATCGACCGTTTTCGCTTTTTTAGAATCATCTGGGCTAAAACTGAAGTTACTTAGGTACATATATTATTATGCGTATGCTGTAAAAAGTTATAGGTAGTCAATTGTTGAGGCATAATTTAATACAGATTGAAAAGTATGCTTAGTTAAAATATTATTATCTCATCCTAAACTCCGAATATCTTTACGTTCTATTTGACGACAACTTGACGGCCTGACGTTGTTTAATTAAAATAATAGGTTGTGTATTTTGTTTTTTTAATCATACCTAATTGAAGGATAAATAATGAGAACAATGCGCATTCCAGATAACGCAATATATTGCAATGTTACTGATGCACCAGTCACAACATCAACCGATGCTTACGATTAATTGTGTACAACTCTAATACACATAGGTCTCTGCGAATTCCATAATTCCAAAAATAAAATGAACATTTTGGCATAAAGGGCTATTTATCTATTTCTAATAAATCCTGATTTGATTTTCATCAAAAATGGTGATCAGAAATTACTGAAAACATAATTTGGAGTTAATAATGTTCTCGGTAATTTCTGTTCCCTTAAATACATAACATTATTACTTTGGATATTTTGACTCAATAGCCAAGTTACCTGTATCATGAAGCAAAGGATCTGAAGGCTACACTAGTAACAACAATCTGTCCGCAATATTAAACATCTATCTCATTCTCATAGGGTCGGCTATCTCACTCTCACAAGGGCGATTTGTCTTGAATTTGTCAACTTCACAAAACTGGCAGAGTTATCCAGTTTAGAAAGCGTTAGCAAATCTACATATACTCTCAGTTAAGAGTGTAATCTCCTAAATGAGAAGGTAGTGTCTTCAGCATCATGGTAGTGATCCCGCAACTGTAAAAATATTTTTGAGTTCTGTTCATAAAAAATGCAACAAAGCAGTTGTAGAGGTCTCTTCCAGCTAAATAACTATGATATGTTTGCTTTAATTTGTCATTTGCACTGGTCGTCACTGTTTTTAAAGAACAAATTAATATCATAATCGGTTAGGCTATATACATTCACAATTATCCGACGATATAAGGTCCCATATCTGGCTTAAATACAATTCAACGTTTTTTTTTTAAATTTAAATCATTTATTTAAAATAATAATAAAAACACACGTTTGTTGAAATATATTTATTCATACATTACATTGTAAATCATTCACAAAAGCAGTATCTTCGAAATGCATAAGAGATTCAAATACAATAAACAGACATTTGTTCCCGATACAATAACATTTAATATATACACTGAGTGAATGCTTCGAATAAACACGTCAATAGAAATGCATAAAAATTTTAATCTCTAAATATCTTAATAAAATGGACGTACAACCATTACAATATCGAATTAAAAAAATACAATATCTGTAATTTGTGTGTGAACATTAGAAACAGTCGCTTAACTAACTTAACAATATGGATGTGATCTGAAGTTAGTTACCTTGCAAAACGAAATTCAATCAATCAGAACTCTTCGAAAATTGTTGTTGACAATTATTAATCTCAACTCTTCCTAAAACTGTTACTATCAATCAATCAATCACAACTCTTCTAAAATTACTATAAATCTAGCGATTGTGATTGACGGGACTATAAAGAAAATTGCGTTTCACAAGATCAAACTAACCTAGAACCAGATCACCATTTCCCTTTTAATCAATAAAATGTTTGACAAACAACAAATAAATGATCATTAACACTATAAAAATATATTATGCGGTTATTGTGCTCCGTCAAACTTTAATATTACTTTGAGGTACTTCATATGACAATATTTCAATATTTAAAAATTATGGCCAAATATTTTTTAATGAAAGTTAGATTTTACAATTGCCAAGTTCTTGTGTAAGCAATTAAAAATTGGTAACAACTTGAAAGAGTGTTAACGAGGTGGGGCTAATATACTTACTTACATTAAATTGTACATTTATATTGGTATATTAAATTGTAATTTCCTTAAGTTGATTGTTCTTATTGTAATAATTTACTGCAATGTCTTCAAGCGTACCTGAAATTTACAAAATGACAATTATTTTTGAGTTGACTCGTTTAAAAGTAATAAAAGTTTCACCTACTTTGAATTTATACTGGTACCAAAGAAAATTAGATACAGTCCTCATTAGTTACCTTTAAATAGATTGTTACACATAGACAAAATCTATCATTCAGTCTAATTACAGTACAATTACCTTTTACCAGTACCCTTTACCTTTTTATATACAGGATCGACTCATTATTTCAAATGTATAACCAGCAAAAATTAGGCTTTAGCTTGCACACAGATAAGTATATATATACAGAAAGATAGGAAAATTCCTACCTAATACGGGCGATTTAAAAAAACAATGGTCATTTGATACTCTAGTATAAACTTTTTTGTTATGTAACGAGCATGACTTTAAATTTATATTTTTTTAAATTAGATAATAACGAACTACGCAAGTTAAAAAATACACACATAATAAATTATTTGCTTACTTAAAGGTAAAAATATTAAAAGTACATTTTAGCTAATTGAATTGCATCAATAATGACCTTTATTTTTTTAATTTCAATTACAAACAAAAAATGTTAATTTGAAATAAAAGCAGCAGCGTTATGTACATAAAAGCTTTATTAGTAAAGTAATAAAAAAGATCCAGTCTAAAATATCTTATAAACCATAGTAAAAAAAAGTAGACCAATACAAATATCCTGCATATTAAGCATCGTAACTTATGTTAAATATTTATTGGCATATAATATTAAGTTTTTGTAAGCCATTCATTTTCTATTAGTTTCTTTCATTTTGGGCAAACATTAGGCCGAATACCTTAGACACTTCCAACACTTTACATACATCTTTATTTTGTTGGCGATTTTAATGGTTGCAGAAGACCTCGTCCTCACTGTATTAAACAAAATAATGATGATGAGACGGCTTGGACATAGCTTCACACCAGCATGTTAATTGCTAGCAACCATTATTTTTTTATTACTCAATATTTGAATTATTTTAACACATTGTTTATTATTGTCACTTGTGGAGTTATTCAACTTAATACAATGTATGGTATCTGTATGTTTTCTGGTTTTTATTTCTAGAGACAGCCGAAACGTTATCAATTTATTTATAATTTAGACAAACTATTAACTCTAATAACATTTCACAAAATGATTTTAATAATTTGATTTCGACACTACAATTTTTTGGATGTTTACTATTATAATTTTAAATTAGAAACACGTCATGTACTTTTTCAAATAATATATAATTTATAATTTTCATTATCTTTTAAATAGCCGACCGATTTCGCGTTTTACAGCATCAGGGCTAAAACTTAAGTTAGTAACAATATTTTGGTTTGCGGTCGTTATTTAAAATATTGTTACTAACTTAAGTTTTAGCCCTGATGAAGCTGTACAAAATGGACACTAACATTAGATATAAGAGAAAGAACAAAATATTATATTTGAAAGGCATATACAAGTACAGCTATTGTAATGAGACATGAGTGAAATAACAAATTGGCAATTATTTTTATTTTGTTCTTTGTTTTCTTTAATTAAATAAATTACCAAAAAGGCCAGATATTTCAACTTTTATTATATTTTACTATCAAACTGTTATTTCTGTCATACGTATATTGAAGTTTTGTAACATGATTCATTTTAGTAATAAATAACTATTTTTATTATTTAATTATATAAAATGCTATTAATATTATTCTTGATATTTATGAAATATAAACAAAAACGAAAAATGAATAATATGAAAGTTATTTTGCGGACTTTTGTTATATAACCTGTAAATTTTTATAGATTGCTAATGGGAAAAATCTATGATCTATATCTAATATAATCAGCTATACCTGCACTTGTCTCCAACTGATTTTGAGTCAAAGTATTTATACTAATTGTGGGTATGTTTTAGAAATTCTTAACTATCCAAAATGAGGTTAACTAACTATTAAATGTTGGTTTTAAATTGTATTTTAAGATTCATGGAGTAAATTTTTAAAACTAAGAATATTAACATAAGATAGCAGACCCAGTCCATAAGTCCTTACAAGTACTTAGTCCTTTTTACCGATTTTTAACTGAATTATCTAATATGAGAAACTGTGTAAGGCCAATCTGTAAAAATATTCTAAAATCCAAAAGAACAATAAAGGCTTTTTCAGGCATTTATTTTAACAAGTTGAACCGATCATTTCAGTATTTTAAGATTTATTATTTGAGTATTGAAGATCTTTGAGATTTTTTATAAATATTAAGAGATATACATTGAATTTGTTACTTATGGATTTTAATGGAAATTAATTTACTAATATACGCCAGTTATAACTACATAGTTGTAAAAATATTTGCGCAGAGACAACCCTTTTATTTTTATTGTGTATTAATAACCCACATAAGGAGTTTGCATTTTATTAAAAAGAATTACATAGTTGCGGTTAGTACAAAATTCACCAAAATATTTAACCATTTGAAAATTTTTTTTGAAAGTTTAAATTTCAAAACTGATATAAACATTGGTGAATTAGGATAAGTACATTGATGTTAGACACATTAACAAAGCCATACAAGCATTTTAAATCAAACAAATATATATTTTTATCAACATTAATACAGTCTTTAAAAATATCATTTATAGAGTACTTTCAGATACAAATAACTAAGACAAAACTATAATGTGGTTTTTATTCTTTAATGCTTTTTTTATTTTTAAACGGAATTGTTAAAAAAATGTTTTCTTTCAACACAGATTACAAAAGGAGTATAAAGTTAATATAAAGCAAAAGAGTTAAATAATTAAAAAAAAAACACCGGTTACAATAAAAATATACAAATATTTTTTACGCCTAACTATATATTTTATGCATGATAGAAAAATTGTAATTTAAGAAAATTAAAAGCAGAGATAATAAATCTTTAATCATGCTATTGAAAAAATTATTCCAAAATAATGATGGACAATATTTTTTCCCGTAACTTTATAAACATTTTAAACATATACAATAAAATATACGAAGAGATTGGCTACTAAAGAAATGATTTTAATTGAATTTTGTAAAGATTTAAATCGAAGATAGTTTTATCTTTTACAACTGTCATAACTAATAATATCACTATTTTTTGTGTATTTCAGTCTACTCAGTCACAAATGGTCGAGTTTTGAAACCTTATAAAATCAACTAAAAATAAATGCAATGTTATTTTTGTTATGTTTTGTGAAGCTTAAGCTCTATTTATTGACAGTAACCGAAACATTCAGTATTAGTATGAAGTTTTCGCGCATTCGAATAGAAAGTATGCCTGCTTTACACATATTTACTTAAAAATTTGTCACGTAAATGTACACTTACAATTTAATAACAAGTTTGAAGTTAAATTCTTTTTTTTCCTTTTTATAGTATTTATCAACCAACTAGACGGTATTCAGGAATAAGTATAAAATATCTGTCAAGCAAAAATAATGTTTCGTATTGTTCAGTTGCACAGAGTAGGCATCTGGTTCGCTTTCATTGTTGTACTAGGACGTTTATTTATATTTCTTAAGTCGCTTGTCGAGAACCAGCTTTTTTCGACAGCGCGAAAACTCTTTAAGATAAAATTACACGTATTATTATCATTAATCTCCCGTTACAAATAGTGCTTCATCATTCAAATACAGGCAAATTAAAGAACGTTGTCCGATTACTGCTTTCATACATATTGCAAATAAATCAGATGATACATAATGTCACCATTTGAAAAAAAGAAAATAAATTATAAATATATTTTCGGCGTGAATTCCAGCCAGTGTTACTGTTTTCTTGTTCGTAAAAAAAATTAAAAAAATGTACTGGCAAGTGGCAGGTGCATTGCAGAAGTTCTATTTTTTAATTATCTTTTAATATTAGTCAATACTACAAAGTTTATGGTGTGTAGAAAATCTACCTAGTAAACGTAATTGATTAATAATTTACTAGGTATATTTAAATATCAACATAAAAATTAAAAAATGTCAACCTATGTGGATTGATATATACAATAAAATTAATAATTTTGTTTTATTTAGAGTTAGTATTTTTTTGTTACATAATATAACCTAGATTATAGGTGCACCCCAAATGTCATTTCGTAGACATCCTTATTACCAAATACTTGCTAAATAAGGTTAAGCTTAGGCATTATGCATATAAAAATAATATATCCATACATGAAGCAATTTTTTTTCCAAAATCTCAAAAGCAGTTTATCGGTCATCATTTTTTAATATAATATTATGCACAGAGCGCTTAAACATCAATTAATACAGCCATGCAGTGGGCACAACCCGTCAAGTGAACCAATCATTAAAAAGAACCAAAAATATGTGTAGGTACCAGTTTTAATGTACAAAATATTAGTAGCGAGACCTTCTGTCCATGTTTCTTATGGAGTTGGCCAGGCACAGCGCGAACAGTGCACCAACCACCTGAAATCAAACATTTATAGTTTATGCATCAAAAATATATTATAAAAATCGGCCAAGTGCGAGTAGGACTCGCGCACGAAGGGTTTCGTATCGCATCTGTTGTCTTCAAAAATGGCAAATATAATAACGTTTTACACATACTACTTTATTGTAATCCATCCTAACATTATAAATGCGAAAGTAACTCTACCTGTCTATTACACTTTCACTCCTAAACGACAGAACCGAATTTAATGAAATTTAGTAGAGATAAGGTTGACCTTGAGGAAGGACATAGGTTACTTTTAAACCGACTACAACACAAATTCAAGCGGGCGAAGCTGCGAGTGGAAAGCTAGTTGCTTATAATAAAGTGAATAAGTATCTACTGATACAATATTGAGCGACGACTTTTTGTCTTTACCGCGATCTAAATATGCGTAGCGACATAGGTGGGGTTAGATTGTTCGTTGTATGGTAGCCCCTTTAAATATTTACTCTTTGTTATCACTACATAGTACAAAACAAAGTCGCTTTCTTTGTCCCTATATCTCTATTTATGTTTTAATCTTTAAAACTACGCAACGGATTTCGATGCGGTTTTCTTAAATAGATAGAGTAATTCAAAGGGTAGATTTGTATGTATAACATGTATAATATACTCGTGCGAAGTCGGGGCGGGTCGCTAGTTATTAATAATACTATTTGGATACGGAATTATGAAAACAAAACATACTTTATGATTTTATATGTTTGAAAAGAGAAACAAATTGTTTACGAGCTACTCAACAAGACGAAGCAAAAAAACCTTTGACTTGACATTGAAAAGCACTGACGTAAGTTCGAGTGACTGGTTGCAGTTTTCTACCATCTCTCTGACTGCGCTAGTGAAGATGAAATTAAATTAATTTATTTTCGGAATATGTGTGTTTAAAGTTATTACAAAAAAGTATTTAATTATACAAACTCAAATTTCTACCACATTGAGGTGTGTAAATATCGTACTCTCGGTAATATAAGAGAGTTTGATCTCTTTCTTAACTATGATTTTAAATATTAAAAGCGCTAACAGAAATCTCCCAAATTTCACAATCATAACTTAAATAATAGGCATGTTAATTGTATTTCATGTAAGAATTCTGAATCTTTAATCATTATTTACCAAAAACTACTTTTTTATAGTGCTAAAAAATGGTTTATAATTATTGTTACACACGTCATTATAAACATTAATTTAATTGTTTAATTTTAGTCATGTTTAATTTCCCACTTGATTGTGCACCAACTTTACGTTTTTCTTTGTTTTTTATGTTTTTTTTTACGGGTTAGCTGGCAGAAATCTCTTTTGTAGGAGATAAGCTCGCCCTTTTCAATGTAATTTATTTAAGTAATTAGTATTGTTATGTTGATAAGTGTACCTACAATAAAAAAAATTATATCCGATTAATTTTCACCCTGTCTACCATAAACTATCACTGTTTTCAAAAGCAGCCAGTCAGGAGAAAAAACATCGAAACAAACTCTTCGGCAACCAAAACTTCTTTAAGCAAATTGAATTTTGGAGTAATCCAGGGTGATAATAATTGTTAGTTTTTTTTTTACTTTCAATTGAAGAAGACGTCACACCTCTACGTCACATAATGGAATTACTACGGTTATGACAAAATAGTGACGATACTGGACAAAATTACATTACCAAGCTGGTAAAATAATATCTCTGGACAATTACAGAGATTAATGCAACCCCTAAGTAAACGAAATGTTAAAGCTAACACAGGTTAACTCTCAGCAAGAATGGCGGCAGGAAGGGCTAACGGTTACCCAGGCGAGTTGCTGCACAGCACTCTACCACCAGTGGTCTTTTTCTTAATGACCCAGTTAACCTATGCTCGCCTCTTACGAGCTGCCTGGTAGGGATGGTCTTTTCCCAGGCTAACACATGAAGAATAGCTGAGAAATAATCAGATAAACAAAATGTTTCTAACATAAGAGTTTCCGAAACCGAAACTTTTTTATTTAGTGTGTAGGGATCATGACACTTAACGATACTCTCCGCCTACTCCGTAAGAAACCTAGCGTAACGATATATGTATCCAACATACCTCGACACAGGCGACTCCAATAGCGACACCAGCAATAGTCTTACTCCATTTGGTGTAAACGTCGCCAACGCGAGTCGAGCAGCCCACGGTGTTGGCATCAGCGATGGTGCAGTGGTTGTCCAGGACCTTCCCGACGGCGCCGTAGCTTGAGCAGCAAGATGGAGGTAGATTGACGACACTGAACCCATAATCTGAAGGGCCGGACTTTCCGCAACATTCAATCTGAAATTTATGAAAACAAATTATTCATAATGCTGTACCTATATCCTAATATCCTCGGTTAGTCGTGGGTGCGTAATTTACTAACACTCTGCCTACCTCTTCGGGGATACAGGTGTGATGATTTTTTTCCTGTACCTATCAGATCGTGACTTTCGCAAACGTAAATATAAAACTACCGACATACATAAAAGTATAGAGATTAGAAATGGCGACGTCTAATCCTAAATCCTGAGCGTAATTTCTAAATGCAATTTAAGTACAATTGTATAATTTTACCTAATAATACCATTTTTGACTATAGATATATGACCGGTTAGTTGGTCGAGGTTTTGGCGTACACGCAAAACGCCATCGACCATCCGCGAGGCTCGAGGAGGTTAAATTTATTAAATCTAAGTATATATATGTATATAACAACCATAAAACAAGCATACAATTCGCTTACTTTTGGGGTTAGATCAATCTGTGTAATTTGTCCAGTAATATTTATTTATTATTATTGTACCGAACCAATGTTACTCTCTTCCGCGATTGTGGCCATACATTGTGACTTAAAAATAAAGAGAAAGCAATTTAATTTAGCAATAAAAAATCCCGTCAACATGTTTAAAATTGAATAAACTTGTTAAAGCAACTAATCAGCTAATGATATTATTTTATTTTGTAATATTTCTATAAACTATAGTGATTTTTTTGCTAAATTAAGGAATATTGCGAATGAATAAGTAAATTTCCATTTGCATACCTATCTATTTTTAAAATATATAGGTATGTAAATACTACGATAAACAGACAGACAAACAAAAATGGTATAAAAATGTCACACGCGTTCAGAAAAAGCGCTTATTATACGTTTACAAAAAGATACTACAATTTTATTTGTGATACAAATTTTTGAACATATAAAAATGAAATCACAATAAAAAATACCAAATAAACACTAAATTCTCTGCTGAAGGCGACAACAATTAGAGCGTGAAGGTATACCTGTTGTTGAATGTTGTCGAAGACGGTGGCAGAAGCAGGATCAGTGGTACGCTTGTCGAAGACATTATTGACCGATTTGACCAGGGCATCCTTGATTGAATCAGCATATACGAAGATGAGCACCGCCAGGACCACTTGCACAATGATTATCACCAATAAGAAGATCGCATACTGGAAAATAAAAAATATAAATTAATACTTACACGCCAGCTTCCTTGCGGAGTGGGCTATGCGAATTGGTAAGCTCATAGGAATGCCTGCCAGCGAAACTTTCTCGAATTTTTTTTTATTAACTGATTGAAAAAGGGGACGTTCTCAATTTTGTTTTTGTTTTGTTACGTTGTTAAGTAATTACGCTGCCAGTTATAAAATATGGACTGTAAAGGTTACTTTTATCAGATAGGTCAGAGGTGGTCGTCAAAAATTATATCTTTTATTTACAAACATATGAATGTATATGTAACTCTTTAAGTAATGATGCTGATTTCGGAGACCGACACCACCCACGGGTAATATTTTTCAATACCAGCTTTCGCCCGCGGCTTCGCCCGCATGAATTATCACAGCTCGGAATTTTTTCCGATTTATATTACTTATTGCGTAAAAACATACCTTTTTTAATGTAATCGGTTAAAAATAAGCATATGTGTTACTCTTGACATATAAGCTATTTTATTGTAAAGTTTCATGGCATAGCAGCACGCATACTTATGAAGCCATTACAGTGTAGAGTTCCGATTTGGAGGGTAGAGTAGCCGATAAACTTACTCCTGCAAAAGGTTTTACAACCATATATGGTATATGGAGAATATCTTTCATGATGGAATGTAGACCCATGTCATGTTAGGAATACTTTTGAGTGAATATTACTGGTTCTTACCATGAAGGTAGTTTTATTTTGAGATTACACTCCTAACAACGACCCGTTGCGAACATGTGCATCTTTTTCTAAACTGGACAACTTCTGTTTCTATCAATTTTGTGGAGTTGACAAATTTAACGACTTTGTGAGTGTAGAGTGCTGTGCAGCAACTCGCCCGGGTAGGGATCCACCGCCCTATTCCTACCGCTATAATAACATTGTCGTGTTCCGGTCCAGAGGGTAGACACAAAGTCTAACAGCCCAAGCACAGGGCAGCGACGCACCTACAACATCTATGGTTGTCTATAGGCCATGGCTGTCGCTTACCAGTAAGAGACCCGTTTGCCTGTTCGCTGTCTTATCCCATAAAAAAATAAGATAAATGTTTAATATTTCGGACAGGTCGTTGTTATGAGTGTAATATCTAGAACTTTAGCTTCATGTTTCTTACCATCAGGATATAAAACCTGCTTTTGTGTCCCAAATCCCAAACAGCGAATATCCAAATGTAATTGCCTCGAAAATAACTAATGCCGTTTCTCTGTCACAAATCATGTCGCAAAAATACGCCCCAAGTTTACCGGGTCCCGCCTGTCTGACGCCGGCCCGCGGCCTTCCTACTTATTAGTATATTGATTCGTATATATTTGGCTAATGTTAATTATGGGATAATATCCTCCTGTATTAATTAACATCTTTAATAGGATTATAAAAAACACGCCAAGTGCGTGTCGGACTTGCGCACGAAGGGTTCCGTAACATTGGAAAAGGATAGCGTACACCTAAAATAATTTCGTAAAATTTAACAATCTTTAATCTGCAAGTTTAAATTTTTTAACGATGATATAAAAAAATCTACAAAATCACTATATCATAATAGTAGAACGGTTTTTAGATCTTCGACATTTTATTATCAATATTATCTTTCGCATAGATATTGGATAATTTCCTGTCGAAAGTTTTATAAATAAAGTTAAAAATCTTTAAATATATTAACCCACGTGTATTTGAGGGCCAAAACCTGATACCTTGTAGGTCAAATCATGCGCAACTTCTACGTTTTACTTTCAAATCAAAGATGACATACTTAAGTACATGTTGGTATAGTGGAACGAAAGCTACTTTCTTTCAATAGAGAGCGAGCCCAGCTTTGTTTGGATAACAATTGCTTGGTTCTCGCTAACTACACGGTACAACGTATCTGTCGATTGTTACCTTATTAGAAAAGACAAAGTGGGTTTTTTCTACAGCACATCACTAGTTTCCAAAGTAATGTGACCTAGAATCGATGTTTAGTGGATCTGTGTCGCCGAGTCGAACGTTATCGGTGTTTGACTTTAACGCACGATATCCGGGGTTTGATTCCCGAGTCGGGAAAACATAACGTTGTCTGAGATTTATCGCAATGGATTTGAGACGTGTCACATATGATGGGTGACCCCGGGGTTAACAGTTAAAAGAAAGTATGAAATAATACAAAAGGCCAAGTGGTAATGCGCTTTGGACTTTAATTTCAGTAGTACAAATAAGTTTTTCTTACTTAAGTACATTTTCTGAGTACTCTTACAATTGAGTAAGTGAACCACCCGTCACACAATGGAACCTAATATCGTCGACTAATCGAGGGTGCACATGTACCTCTGTCTACCCTTTGGGGATATGTTTAAGATTGGAACATCAATACAGATAACGCTCCACACTCGTAACTAATCTGAGGCAAGCAACGTTATGGTAGTTGAAGTTGGTACCAATTTCTTATATCATAAAACTACCATTAAACATCTTACCGTGACAACCATGCAGTGGCTCTCCCTTATAGCTCCACAGCATCCGAAGAAGGCGATGGTGAACATGATCGCCCCAATGATGATGAAGACCCATGGAGCTACTGTCAGATGCCCTTGGATCTCTTTTGTGAGGACTGTCCAGTTCAGCAGCACGGCCACACCAATTCCTATGATGGCTAGCCCGAACAACTGTTAAAAGAAAACCATAAATTACTGACACATTTTTACTATGGTCTATGGTCGTCTTTGCTGTCAAGAATAAATGACGTAAATCTCGGGTCCAGCAACTTGTTCTATATTTTTACAGTTTATATAACAATATATATATATAGTAATATAACGTTGTCTGTGATTGGATCTGTGCCTTATATGGCGACGGAATTATTCACTCATCACAACTGGAGACTAAACGACATTAGATAGTTATGGGTGCATATTATGTACGTCTGTCTACACACTACACAAGGTTTTCGTCTGTCTGTTTGTTTCCGCTAATCTCTGAAACTTGACTGGACTAATTTTGACAGAACTTTCATGGACAGATAGCTGATGTAATAAGGAGTAGCTTAGGCTAGTTTTATTTAGTTAAATTCAAATGCAGACGAAGTCGCAGACACAGCTAGTCCTCAGTTTGTTGTCATTATGATACAGTAGTATCGTAATAAGGAAGCCTTGGTTGCATTTAGTGGTTCCCGACACTACCTGTCTGTAATATGTAGATATGTATCATTATCTACATATTACAGACGACTTAAATAATACACACATTCAAAGAATACCTCTTCAGATTGCAACGTATCTATAAAAGGTAGCCGGTAGACTTGCACAGTTCTGCCCACTGCCCGACCACAGGACAGCGACGCACAATAGCTATGGTGTATATAGGCCACGGATGTCTCTTACCGTCAGGAGACCCGTCCGTGTGCTTGTTTGCTTCCTTATCTCATAATAAAATAAAAAACAGGTTGACCTGAAAAAAACTGTCTCTAAAAAGAAATGTAATTTCTCGATTAAAAGTTTTAGGTAGTTTTTTCACGAATATCCTTTCAAATGTTATTTCTTTGTTTCAATCGCGTTTTCCAAGAATATTTTGCATTGCATGTAAGCTGTCCTGATTAGTTTTCCAATACTGTGGTAAAAACAATACTAACATAAAATAAGTAGGTCAGGAGGGGCAATACAAAATCGATTAGTATAATAGTTATTATCACGAACAAGCTGATGGCGTGGCTAATTATTAATGAGGTGTAATTAAATTAATAAAATATTTTATTGTGGTACATACGTTTGATGTTTTAGAAATAACAAAGAATAATTCAAAATTAAATGTGTATAATTTAAGGCAGCATGTGAAATCTTACGCTGTAGGAATTAATGTTTTTGTCGTTCCTGTAAAAGGGTAAAAAAAACATGCCACTATGCTAAGTCCATTAAACAAGTGAAATCGCGTTTCATTTAAAATCCGAGGTAATCTATCAGTTACTAATAAAGTAATTGGTTTTAAGGTGAAAACAACTTACAAGAATAATAAAGCAGACTTAGATTTTATTGTCTGTCTTATATTGTACATGTGTTCATGTACTTACGTGCATACATGTGTTAAAATAAGAAAAATTAAAATATTGCTTCGAAATTTGAATATAAACGTTTGAAATAACTAAAGGATTTGTGTTCTTGGAGCAAAAATAAACATAAATTTATGAAGGATTATTTGAATTCAGAAAAAAATTGCTTCTCACAACCGCTATGTTTATTTTTTTAATGTCACATGTTTATAATTGTCTTGTTAATCGAGGATCTTGAATACATATTATACAGGTATAATATACATATTTACGTAAATATAAAGATAGGCGCAAAACATTTGTTTGCAACCGAGTAAAAAAACCTTGAATACAAACAGCCAATGTGTTACAGTTCAAAGATAATGAGTGTTGCGAGGCCAAATAACTTTTTAAATTCGCGCGTAATATGCTGGTCGGAAAGTTATTTATATTTGTACGATTCTTTTAATACCTAATGCCAAATTCGTATATTTTATAGAACTTTAGTTGCAACAGCTTAATTACAGTTAAATCTTTACAAATAAATAAAAATGGAGTGTCTGTATTTTACATAAAAATAATCGCTTTTTACTAAGTGTAATGCATGTTTACAAGGTACACATTATGCGAAAATAGTATTTTTTAGGATTAGTCTGTCCGTCTGTTTGTACCCTCTAATCTCTCAAACGGTTGGACCGTTTTTAACGGCACTTTCACTGGCAGATAGCTGATGTAATAAGGAAAGGCTTAGGTTTTCTTTATTTTAGAAATGTATAAAAAAAATTAAATCAAAACGCGGACGAAGTCGCGAGCACAGTTAGTAACAAAGAAATGAGTAAATAAATTAACTAACTGAAACTAAATTAAGGTGATGAAACAAGAACAGAGAGGTTATATGAAAATAGTAATTCATCAATGTAATTATGTGAAATAGTTTTTAGGGGAACCCGCTCGTATAAAAATACATATTCAAGGATTCCCCTAAATGTAAAGCAGGGTGTATTTTACATAATTCTACTTTGATGAATCCAAGAGGATTTTTTTTACAATATTTTTGGCTCCACGTTTCTATTTCCGAAGTACTTTTAATTTGCAAAAGTTACAGTAAAAAATGTCAAGGTTTTAACGTCTTTGAAATTTTTTGTGCGCTTCAAGCGAGTAATTGAGGAAACTTGATTAAAAAACGATTGAGGCGACCTACAATATTTCGTGTTCCTGATGAAGTTTTGTAAACTTTTTAAATTAGAATAGAAGTTTCTGTTGGCCCAAATGGCGATAGAGTCTGTGAACGAATTAAGTTCGCCTCTTGTACAACGCGTTAACATAATATAGTGGTAGTTACACGTAGGTTTAGAGCCTCGGTGGTCTAGTGGTGCGCTTCTTTTTCGGATAGTCTTAGGTATATACACCTCTGCTGATATGGGCGTGACGATATGTATATTTTTGATGTACAAGTAAGTTTATCATACGTATTTTCACGCCAGGTCCCTTGAGCGGTAGGTAGAGTATCGAGTGCCAAGTGATACGATTCCCAAATATTTGCCGAAGTGGAAAAAGCTATTCAAATCATACCGATAAACTTAAGACCAGTTTTGGTTAAACTACTTCTAAGACCAAGTTACTACTTACTCTCTTATCTCATAAAATCATTTAAGCCATTTTAAACTGATACTGTCTAGTGCCTAACAAAGTAGATCATATAAATATTCTATAGAACAAATTTTGTTTGCATCTCATCCTTTGCGAGCTCCGAATTTCAATATATCGATCCTGTAATTGGTCCTAATGTTATTGGGCACTTGTAGGCCTGCCCTTTGATATTCAAGGGTCTCTGTATAATTTGGTCGCTAACCTAGTAAATGTCGATATTAGAATTATATTACTAGTTGACCCGGCGAATTCCGTACCGCCTGACAGTGATAAAAATAAAAGTGTTTTTTTCCTATATACCTTGGATTTTTCCCAGTTTTTCTTTCCATGAAACATTGCACAGACTTTGTCAAATACAACAAAAAAAAACAATTAATTAGTCATTCGGTGCAGCCGTTCTCGAGTTTTGCGCTTAGTATTTAGAGATTCTGTGAGTCTCTTTTATGCTTACATCTTTAAAACTACGCAACGGATTTGGATGCGGTTTTCTTTAATAGATAGAGTCATTTAAGAGGAAGGTTTATATGTAAGTAAGTGCGAAGGTGCCCACCTCGCTAGTATTAGAAAATATCCAAAACGTGAGATATTTATGACACATCGCTCATCGTTTATTTGAAACTATTTCCTGTTCAATTGTGATGTCACTATGATCATTAACTTTGGATCCGAGCCAAAACTGGATCTGAATAGTAATTTTTAGAGATCTTGAGAATCGCAAGTTATAAAATACAAAAATCTTTACGCCAGGTCCTTTGCGGAGCAGGCAGAGTATAGAGTGGCAAGTGACACGGTCCCTACATACTTGCCTAGCTTCTTCCACATTTATTACCGTTCATACATACACACCGGTTTCGGAGACTCTTGACATCACCCTCGTTAATGATAATAATAATAATAATAATAGGATAATAGGTTCATAAGCGACTAAGTCGTGGAATGTCAACTGAGGTCTCCCAGGGTACCTACAGCCGTAAAGTTATATAATTAACAAATTAATGCGAGAAAATTTAGTAACTGAATCATTTTCTAAGTCTCTTGAGCATTCGTTGCCTATTGGTTAACGCTACGAACTTTCATTCTATGTCCAGGTTCAAACCCCGTCATGTGCCCGTGAGTTTTTGTACCATATTTTATTTTATTTTACCATTCAAGAGATTTATTTAATTATTTTCATTTATAGAATAATTTTCTAAAATTAATATTAAGATTAAGACATCCCTTATTGAATCAGCTGTCTGCCGGTGAAAGTCCCGTCAAAACCGGTTCAACCGTTTCAGAGATTAGCGGGTGCAAACAGACAGAAATTCTAAAAAAAAATACTATTTTGGTATATGAACCTTGTAAACATACATATATGCATTTAATAAAAAGCGGTTATTTTAATATTACATACAGACACTCCAATTTTATTTATTTGTAAAGATGTGATTCACTCTGTTGTACAAGTAGTCGATGACACCATTTTGAATCGGGTTTGGAAGTAAACTACAGTGGCTCCGAGCCAATTTGCATAATTATCTGTTAAATTAAAAGAAAAAACAGCCAAGTGCGAGTCGAATTTGCGCACTAAGGGTTCCGTACTATTATCTACAACGACGGCAAAAAATCACAAAAATAATTTACTTTACTCTGTTTTTTAGTACTTTTGTTGTAGCGGCAAGAAAATACATAATTTGTAAAAAATTGAACTATTTAGCGATCGAGATTTAAGTCTGGTGACTGACAGACAAAAAGCTAATCTTGTAAGTCAAGTGAAATATACACTTCAACTCAGTTTCAAATCTCAGGTTAAGGGTCTTTAATATACGAGAAATTTATTCGTCTAAAAGTTAAAAAACCTTACTTGTTCTATATTATACTAAAAAATATATATTTTTTATTGATATTTTTTTCGTTATAAGTTCTCTATTTAGTAGTGTTTTTTTTTATAACAAATAGCATAGCATATTGACCCTTAACTCACCTGATGGAAAGTGAAGAAGGGGTCAAAGGTGGAAGCATGCTAAGCTAAAAGATGCCTATTCACTTTTTCTTTATTTAGTAGTATATATAGTCTATATTTTAAAAGAGGAAGCGGACGGAAATAGTACGTTTTTTATAGGATAAGACGTTATAAGATGTTATAAGTGCGTCACTGTCAGTGTTCGGGCTGTTAGACCGCATGTGCAAGTCTACAAGCTACCCTACCCATTATGGCGACAGGAATAGGTAAGGACGGTGGATCCCAACCCGGGCGAGATGCTACACACTCCCACTCTTCATCTCTTAGTTTGAAAAACCCTGAACAGCGCCATCATTGAGTTCCATAGTCGTAAAAGTTTAAAGCGCGATATGGTCTATTAGTATTCATTAAAGTGATAACAGACGAGCGTTACACACTTAAAGGTACTTTGAACCTCGGCGCAACCGAGTGTGGCGAATGAGTAATCTTATGGCTGTAACTAATATTTTCACATGGCAACAAAATACGAGATGGAAACAATGTTCGTCTTTTAATCATGAGAGTTGATTGTCAGATGAATCTAGGTCTTCCAGTCTTATATCAGCAAAAAAGGGCCCCAAATCAGCTTTACTTCAGAGCCATTTTAAGTCTTGCAAATTTAAGCTGGAGGAGGGTGAAAGAAGCAAGATACATTTGGAACTCTCTGCCTACCCATCGAGGGACCTGGCGTAAAGATATATTTTTAGGGTTAGCTTAATTATTTCTTGATTTTCGGT
This sequence comes from Lasaia peninsularis, assembly GCA_018236625.1. Classification (NCBI taxonomy): domain Eukaryota; kingdom Metazoa; phylum Arthropoda; class Insecta; order Lepidoptera; family Riodinidae; genus Lasaia; species Lasaia peninsularis. The sequence goes on from DVZL01000055.1 coordinate 18,580, forward strand.
TTTAAGTACTATTAGTAAATTTTTGTTTTGTTTTTATGTACGTGACTTCGTCCGCGTTTTTATTTAATTATAATTTGTGTAAGTCATTCCTTATTAAATCGCCTGTTTGCCAGTGAAAGTCCTGACAAAATTTAATTATTTTTATACATCAAACAAAAAAAAAACAAAAAACCTAAGCCTTTCCTCATTACAACAGCTGTCTGCCAGAGAATGTCCCGTCAAAATCGGTCCAGCTGTTTCAGCGATTAGTGGGTACAAACAGACAGACGAAAATTCTAAAAAATACTATTTTGGTATATGCACCTTGTAAACATTTAGTAAAAAGCAATAACTTTAATATTACATACAGACACATCAATTTTATTTATTTGTAAAGATATATTTTTATTATTTCTTTTTATGCATCTGCCGATATTGTTCCTTTCTTCTGTTGGTCCAAAGGTTGGCTAGTAGAGCGTTAAGCTCGACTTTTGTATACGTACGTACAAAAAGATTTATTAAATAAAAAAAAACACCCAACAGTCTCGTCTATGAGAACAATAATGACTATATCACATTAGATGCAAGCCCGAGAATAGTTTTCTCTTCTGTTTTCAACCACAGAAGTACCTAAACACATATTATACGGCCAGATCCCGTGTGGGGTTGGCAGAGAGTACATAGTGCCTAGTTTTACGATTCCTATGTACTGGTCTAGCATTAATTGCTCCTCATACAAACACGCTCCTTTCAGAGTCTCATAGATATCAACCTTCGGTTAATACACGAGCAATTTTGTCGTGAAATGTCAACCTTCCTGGTAAGAGAGCGTCCATTAATCCCATGATATCTTTTTGGCATTTTAACCCCTTGATGATACATGATGAGTTTCAAGACTACACTACCCCCTATCTTTCCCATATATCACGTTTATTTTTTTCGATTTTGTGCCCATGACGCTGTTTGCCGGAAAATATATACACGTGATATATTACTACCACCACCCCTCCTCCCTCTTGTGATTTTTATGAACCCCTCCCCTGATACACTTGTTAATTCTTTACATAGAAACGCGTGTTCTAAATTATAGACAGAAATGGAGTATTCGTATTAGGTATATGTAGGGACTGTTCACGGTTGGTCGGGTGGTTATTATTCAACATTCGCCTCACTTGTTGCTCTCTCCCCCCCCGTTCTCACGGCCGCGTTGTGTACCGGAACAATAATCGAGCACACTACTCACGTTTCCGATTTCCCCCCATTGGAGACACGTGGAAAAAATGAACGATTAGAAATTGAATATGCCGGTGCTGTCTTTTTTCCAATGAAAAAAAAACAAGAAATAGAAGAGATTAGGTTTAAATAGTTCAACAAGACGACTAATAGTGTGCTGTACAGCAACTCAACCGGGTAGCCGCCTTATATATTCCTGCCGCCAAAATCAGACAGTCGCTTAATTGGAAATTCTGTTATAATAAATAAATAAATATTGTAACGCTCATGTTCCTAAACGGGTAGACAGTTAGTACATATGCAACCACAGACCACATACCCATGGGGTATGTGGTCTGTGTATGCAACCATATTCACCAGACGATAGTAGGTCTTATGTGACAGGTGGCAAGTCCGTCGCCATATCGGATACAAATCCCGGTTTTCGTCACGACGTTTTCCTTCACCGTACATGAGTTTCGAACATGGAAATACCAGAATGGAAATCTGAACCTCCAACCATTAGGCCACTGAGGGTCCTTAAATTATAATAGGTATATTTATTTCTAAAGGCACATTACTTAAGAGCATTTCATGTTTAAGGATAATTTGTAGTCTATATTTTATTTCGGTAGATTTTATATTTAGAAAAACGCTGAATTAAAAACCTAGTGACTCATTTGAGATTCCCGGCAAAATAGTAACTGTTTTTTACGACGGCGTTGTCTTGGCCTTGTAGATACTTTGCTTAAATCATAATTGATAGAATCAGGCGTTACTATGCGGAAATACATATTTGAGAGAGCTAGAATTATTATTTTACAAACTCCCGTCAAAAATAGTAATATAGTGCAAGCAAGATACACAATATACCCTCAACTAGTGTCGCTTCGCAGTATACTTCTATGTACTACGTTACGTCAAGCTCTAAAGTCTAGTTCTCCTGAAGATGTTTTTTTTTGCTCAAAGCATGTTGGTAATATTTACTTTTCAAAAGTTTTTTATTTTATTTATTTAATCATCATTTCACCTCCCCATCCTTACAGGCAAATATTCCTAATTCGATAAGTAAAGTATTAAATCCATACAAAAAATAATATTAAAGTGTACCACCTGTGTAATGTGTTTGTAATATTAAAATAACGGCTTTTTATTCAATGCATACGTATGCACGCTATATACCAAAACATTTGCGACTATTTTTGTCAATTTGTCTTACGGCTAATCAGGACTCAAGAATTCACAGGACTTTTACTGGCATATAGCTGATGTAATAAGGAGTAACATAGGTTACTTTTATTTTAGAAATATAAAAAGTAATTAAATTCAAACTCGAACCAAATCGCGGGCACAGCTTGTAAAAATAGAAGTGAATGTAGATATATATTTTACTACAAGGTCATTTATAAGTATTTCACTCGTCAAATTCTTTAAATAACCTCTTAAGTTGGCGGATTCATGGCCATGGGAAAAAAAACATGCCTATAAGCGGCCATCTTTGATAAGCGGCCGGTTCTCGGTTTTATATATTTTTTCTCAACTTTTAAAAATAAATGGTCCCCTAGCGGTAAACAGAGTAGATAAACAAGTAGAGTAATATACCGTATAATAAGTATCGTTGAATACCTAGTGAAATGTTTTATTTTAAGGGGAAAAATATTACACACGTTTTTTCCCGCGCTTTCAAACCGCGCACGTGGTTCCATGCCAGTATTAATATAAATTGCAAAAAAAAATCATGTTACCGCTTTTTTATAAGTACTCATTTTATTTCGATTTTTAGTATAAATTGGTGTTATAGCGACAATAGAAATACGTAAATAACGTTCATACGGATTATCCAAACTTACAAACTTTCGAGTTTATAATATTAGTAGGATTGTGAACATTTCAACTGCTTAGCTATCATGGTTCTTGAGATAACGTCTGGGTTTAACGTTTAAGTACAGAACTCTTAAAAACATTAAGTGGTTTATTCACATACTTGTCTTCTTCCTTAACTTAAAAAAATGATAACGAAACAGCTAGTTTAACAAATAAATAAAAAACTTAGCTAGATTTGTTAATCTTTAGACGCAAAGTTAAATCCTTTTAAAACTCAAAAAAAAAGAATATTGTAAAAAGTCACACTTGGCAGTTTCTGATAAAACAATGACAAAAGCTGTCCATCCGTTTGTAAACTTTAACAATGACTTACAAGTTTTTACCTTAACTTCAGCCATCACGTGAATATGACCCTAAAGAGTATATGCTTACGGAGAAAATTTGCTTGTATATTTTTACATACATTACATCACTCGTGTGGTTAAGAGCTGGCAGATGTGGTCTTTGTTTGGCCGAGTCTTGCATAACACAGATGGCTGCCTATCGAGGTCATCGTAAGTGAACTGTCTGTTTCGAGAAGACAATTTGTCATTCAAAACGTAATAAACGCTTTATAATACGTAGTAAAGTGTTCGTATAATTCAAGAACTAAAAATAAATATTAAAAATTATATATCACCACGCCGATATCCCCGAAAGGGTAGGTAGAGGTATATATGCATATGCCCCCCGATTAGCCGCTGGTGGCAAGTCCGTCGCCGTATGGGGCACAATATTTTCCTTCACCGTAAGGGAACTCAAAAAACATATTTAGGTTGGAAAAATTCATTAGCACGGCGGGATACGAACCAGCACTACCGAAACGGCACTCCGAAGCGCGTACCACTAGGCCACCGAGTGGCTCCATTAAAGAAAGCTCGAAAACTACTCTAACTTGCAAAAGTAAATGTACGCAGACACACACACACACCTACATATAAAAATAAAAATGGTAATATTAGCGCAAACTACAAAATGGCGATATACCAAATGTGGCACTGCTTATCCTAGAAGGTATTTTTCTTAAATGTTTTTAGATTATTCTGAGTAAGCATTACATTGCCCGGGATTAGAATGAGCCCGAAGTGGCGATAGGCTTGCTAGTCGTCGGTGTTCTAGTATATCTACTGGACTCACGAGTCGTGGATATACTAGCACACCTCTACCCATTTTGGGGAAATAGGCGTGAAGGTACTTTTTTTGTATAATTGTATAGGTAATAGCACTTAGGTTTATCATTCTTTGGTTAACTGTTTACTGACATGCGGGTGTACGGTGCGGGTGAACATAGGTTTGCGAACCTTCTTAGTAAATAAAGTAAAATCATATTTCCCAAAGGTATAATATTATATCAATACTAGCTTTCCATCTGCAGCTTCCCGAGTAAATTATTTTGATAACTTAAACAACTTTCAAAGAGCAGAATTCTTTCCGACTTAAATAAACATATCCTCTATTATAGTAGTCAGTTAAAAAATAGCCTATGTGTTATTCTCATGTATAAGCCATCTTATTGTAAAGTTTCATCCAAATCGGTTCAGTAGTTTTTATGTGAGAATAACAGATATTCATACATACGTTCATACGGATTATCCAAACTTACAAACTTTCGAGTTTATAATATTAGTAGGATTGTCAACAACAAACATTAGAGATGGGTTCATGGCGAGTTACCCCGTGTTGGTCCGGGTCCCCGGGTACCTACAGAAATAGCACGGGTACCTATCTTATCACAGGGACAAAAAGCTCGTGTATTATCCGAGGGTGGTGGCAAGTATGTAGGAATCGTGACACTCCTTTGATACTCTCTGCCTACCCCACAAGGGGTCTGGCGTGAAGTTTGTATTAAAGAAATCAAACAATTTATCAGTCGTGACAGTTTCATATTTATCTAACGGTTTCCTAAATATCCTTACTTAAAAAAGCCGTAGAAAAGGCAATTGGTGCTAACAGCTGATAATACGCAAATATCTAAAACAGTTTACAGTAAAATACATACCAAGTAATATATCACGTTTTGTACTTGTTACGGATGAATAAAAGATAAAAATAAATATCGTCACGCCCGTGTCGTCGAAGTGGCCTACCACAGTGTCCCCGAAATGGCAGAGGTACATGTTTTTTATGGTATAGGAGAGCGAACAAGCACATGGGTCTCCTGATGGTAAGAGACGACACCATAGATGTTCTAGGTCGCTGTTTTTTGGTCGGGCTTTTAAATCTTATGTGAAAATCTATCGGCTTTACTATCCTCCGGACCGGAACCGGAACGCGGTGGATCCCCGGGCACGTTGCTAGTTGCTGCACAGTACTCTATCATTAGTAGTCATGTTGGTAGTGACCCAGTTAACCTATGCTCGCCTTTAACGAACTCTTTACACTGAAGAAACTCATAAGAACAAGTTGCTCTACCTGGGATCTCGAGAGTCAAAGTCGACCCCGACTAAATCAACCAAGAGCAATAACGTTTTGTGCGTATTACGAATGATATTATTTTTAGGGTTCCGTACAGGGTACCCTATTACTAAGACTCCGCTATCAGTCTGTCTGCCACTGGGCTTTATCTCATGAACCGTGATAACTAGACAGTTGAAATTTTCAAAGATGACGTATTTCTGTTGCCACTACAGCAACAAGTGCTAAAAACATAATAAAATAAATATGTAAAGCGTGCTCCCGTACACAAATTTGTATATGTACCAAAAATTGTTTTTTGTGGGTTTTTTTATAGATAAATGGCCTTTGACTTTTCGTGCGCGAATCCGACTCGCACTTGACGATTTTTGTTGAGAGTTAACCGCTCAGTCACGAGCTTACAGGATAATCCTATTATGCGACCATTATGACAAGGCTTAATATAAGGCTTGTTAAGGCTTAAAATAAAACCTGAGCTTTTAATAATACACTCGATGTCCTAGTGGTACACGCTTCGGACTTCTATTTCGGTAGACAAGATTCGAATCCCGCCATGTACCAACGAGTTTTTCTAACTTAAGTACATTTTATAAGTGCTCTTACAGTGGAGGAAAATCATGAGGAAACCATGGGAATGTATGTAACATCATGGGACCTAATATCTTTGGCTAATCATGGGTGTATATGTGTCTCTGCTACCTTTTCGGGGATATAGGCGTGTTGATATTTATTTATTTTATGTTTACACCAACTGTTGTTTTTATTTTCCACTGATAATATAATGAACGCTCGACCCCCAAAATATACAGACGTTCAAGCCAAGCCCCTTCGAGGGCAGGTAGAGCGCCAAGTGTTACGACTCCTACAAACTTGGCTAGCTTCCTCCAAATTTCTTATTACTTTATAGGAACACCCGGCGTGTTCGTATACAGGAAACTCTTTACACCACCCTCGGATAACACACGAGTAACTTGGTCGTAAAATGTAAACCTAGGTTTCCCCAGATACCTACGGTTATCCACATTCGCATTGTATATCTGTTTTGTTAATCTTTCATCTTTCCACATTACCGAACCATCGGAGCATGCCCTTTCTCAATGTTACACCGACACTTTCTTTCATAATATGATATGGCAACCTATACAAATAAGTAAAAATTGGAATGTTTGTATGTAATTTTAAAATATGTAACTGCTTTTTACTAAATGCATATGTATGTTTACGAGGTACATACAACAAAATAGTATTAGTTAGAACTTTGTCTGTTTGTACCTGCTAATCGTTGACGGGACGGATTTTGTAGGGACTCACTGGTAGACAGCTGATGTAATATGGAATGACGTAGGCTACTTTTATTTTAGAATTTTACAACATAAAATAATTGAATATGTATAAAAACATATCAAACATCAGCAACAAGTTGTTCCTCAAAATGATAGTTTCCCAGTTCAGCTCGATAGATAAAATTCTTAGACTTAACTGTCAGCAGACTTTTTTTTCATTTCGTTCGTTTTTATTCATTCATTCATTTTTTATGACTCATCATTCTATTTGAGAAAAAGTCAGACTAATGGACACTTATTTTTAAATGAATAATGGACGTTCATCCTACATTGTCAAAATTTCCGTATTTTTGGGAGCAGGTAAACATTCTGGGAGCGGTGAACTCCAAGTATATTTAGAGATTCCGTAGAAAAGCGGAATCGTTTTGAAACGTAAATAGTCGAGTGTATTACCCAATTGCTCGACTCGCTAAAATCCTCAGTAATAGCGCCATCTGTAAATATGTTCGAATAGTTTGTGGTCCTAAAATTAAATGCTATATTAAGTTTCCAAAAAAATATCTCTATCACCACATTTTTTGAACGCTTCTTTTATCGAGTATAGCCTAATCGCCTTAAGCTACCGACCAACCGCGAGAGGCTCAGGTTCAATTCGGGACCGACATTGGTGTGACGAACCGATGTTTGTATTTCCGAGTCTGGGTGATTATTTTATTTGTTCTGATATCTATTTAAGTATTTCTGTGTATTTAAGTGTCATAACACAAGCATATAATTTGCATACTTTGGGGTTAGATAAATCTGTGTACATTGTCAATTTATTAATATAATGACATTGTCGTGTTCCGGCTTAGCACATCTACATCTATAGTGTCTAAGGGCACCAGGAAAGTCATATTTGTTCGTTGTGTTACCTCATAAAAAAATTCAAGTAAGCTTCTTAAAATTGCACTCAGTAGTAACAAAGATAAAGTCTCTTTAAATAGACCTCAATCCTTTCTCATTGGTATAATAAAGGATGAAGCAATCTCAACGCAAAGCGGAGAATACCAATTAAATAGGTACGATACCCTCGTCTCGGCTGCTCTTGAAGAATGAGGTTGGCGAAATCAAGTTGTGAATTACTGCAGTACTGGGGTTTAAGTGTTATATGACTACCGCTTGGGGAAAAATTGATGTGATGTTTAAAAGATAAATAAGGTTTTTATACTTCGCTTTGGACTTCTATTTCGGTAGTCTAGGTGTTGACCTAGACTACCTAGGGTTTGCTAACTTGGCGCGGATTGCCCTAGTGTCGTTGGCTAATCTTGGTTGCATATGTACTACCTCTGCCGTTATGTCACAAATCTGGGAGAGGGGTGCGAAAAAGTGTAAAAAGTACTATTACACATTACGACCCAACTAAAGGACAAAATCAAATTAATTATTATCATAACAAATAAATAAAATTTAAAATAGATTTCTTTTAGAATTTAGGTCTGTCTGTATGTTCCGACTAATCTCTAGAACGACTGGATCGATTTTGACGGAACTTTGACTGGTAGATAGTTAATTTAATAAAAAGTAACTAAATGTAATTTTATTCAATTAAATTCAAACGCGGACAAAGTAGCTGGCACGGCTAGTCAACAATAAATTAAAAATAACCTTTTTAGAAACGTCTGACAGCTGACAGACGTTTCTTAAGAATTCATGTCGTTTATTGCTAATTGTTCACTGTTTTTCACTCTTTCACATATTATTTTATTCTGTTTTTAGTATTTATAGTTATACCGGCAACAGAAATAAATAATTTGGGTAAACCCTAAAAAAACTACACAAATTATGACCTGCTTACCTTTGGGAAAGTATCAATGTAACCGAGACATGATTCTCGGAAAAAAAAAATTCACGAGAATTTTCAACAAACTCAGCTCGACCTGGCATTTTATGGGCGGATAACACTGGCAAACTTCAGGGAACTTCTTTATTTCACAACTGGCAACACTAGTTCAATAGCCAACCAGTCCAATTAGTTTCAATGAGGGTTAATTGGCTAACTGGAAGTGACCCCGACGCTCATTTTTCCCTATACTTTAATCTTTTCGGTGCTTGAAACTACGATTAGGACGTAGCAACAAGCTTTTGTATTCATCCATGAAAAAAAGAAACAGCCGGTATATTTCTAAATAATGTCGTTCTACCGCACCGAAAGAGTATAAACGGAACACTATAATTAAGATTCCGCTGTTCGTCTGTCTGTCAGTCTGTCTGTTACCAGGCTGTATCTGTACCGTGGTAGCACAGATCGGGTGAATCTGTTGCCGCTTTAGTAACAAATACTGAAAAGCAGACTAAAAGTAAGTATTTTTAACACTCCCATTGAACGAACGATAAATAGATGGCGCTATGCATATTTAGATCACGGTATAATTAAACTGAATATTTATAATTCAGTTCTATTCATGTAAACACATTATACTTTAAAATGTATCACGTAAGCTACTATAATAAGTTTTTGAATGTTCAAAACGCGATTTTTTTCGCGTTTTTATAGTTGATTATTATGGTAGGGACTAGAGTACCATGAGCGAGTTCTATGTTTAATAATTAGCGTAAATACAAAAGCGTGAAAATAAAAATAAATATCGTCACGCCTATACTATATCCTCAAAAAGGTATGCATAGGTACATATACACCCACAATTAGCCGACAATATCAGTTTATGTTTTTACCTGCTGTTGCTAAAGGTAATCGCATCTCGTCACGCTTATATCCCTGAAAGTATAGGTGGAGGTACTTATGCACCCAAGATTAGCCGACGAAATTATGTTCCATATGAGGCACAAATCCCGAGTTTCCTCGCGAGTTCAAAAGCCTCTCTTGAAAATGCAGACAGACGAATACGTATATGCCCTATTTGTGGATAGACAGTGAAAGCAAAGCATCAAAATCGTTTATTTCTATCAGGTGATCTCGTTTGCCAACTGCAAGTATCAAAAATAGCATACGTCCGATCACATTTCCGTATTTTATGACCTAATAGATTTCACTTTTCAAGTCGGTTACGTATTACAACGATAAAGTAACACTTTCTAAATTGATATTAGCAATGTATGCTCTAGTTTTACCACGTGTTGGTCCGGGTCCCCAAAATAGACCACCTACCAGGTAGGTCGTTAGAGGCTAGGTTTATTGGGTCATTTCAAACATGACCACTGGTGGTAGAATGCTGTGCAGCAACTCGACACGGTTGTTGTTGAAGTTGAAGTTTGCACAGATGATGTATTTCTATTGCCGCTATACAACAAATCTTTGAAACTAAGCAACGGATTTAAGAGGAAGGTTTTTTATGTATATAACACGTATAGTAAACCCGTGCGGAACCGGGGCGGGTCGTTAGTACTAAATCTAAAATAAATTTATGTAAAAAATGCTCCCATATAAAAAACGTGGTTTATTTACCGTTTTATAGATATTGGTACGGAACTTGCGTGCGCGTGTCCAATTCGCACTTGGCCGGTTTTTTTAAGTTATAACAATAGTGACAACACTAAAACAGCTATATTGATGAGCCTTTCTGAGAAAAAATGTTCTCCCACGGTATCTCCCTTGGTTTAAATAGCAAATTGAAAATTGAAAGGGGATATATTGAATCACAACGAACATTCAACCATAACTAGTGATTATTATGCTGCAAACTGATCAGGGACTCGGTGGCCTAGTGGTACGTGCTCCGGACTTCCATTCTAGTAGTTTAGGTTCGAGTCCCACCATGTACCAAAGAGTTTTTCTAGCTTGTGTACTTTTCTGAGTGCTCTTACGGTGAAAGGAATACATCGTGAGGAACATGTTTTATTAGATAAAGTTATTTAAGAGGAAGGTGTATATGTACAATACATGCATAATATATCCGTGCGAAGCCGGGTCGAGTCGCTAGTTACATAATATATTTGATATAGCCGACCAGTTTCGGTTTTCACAGCATTATTATGCTATAGCTATATCTATTACTAACAGTGCCCGTGGCTTCTTCCGCATTTTTATTCAACTATTTTATTTTATACATTTCTAAAATAAAAGTAGCCTAAGCCACTCCTTATCAAATTAGCTGTCTGCCAGTGAAAGTCCCGTCAAAATCGCTCCAACTGTTTCAGAGATTAGTCTGTCTGTTTTTATCCGACAAACAAGACGGACAGACAAAAAATCTAAAAAATACGGTGTGGTATATTATGTACTTGTAAACTTACATATGCATAAATAACTAGTAAAAAGGGGTTATTTTAATATTATATACAGACACTCAAATTTTATTTATATGTATAGATAATGATTTCCTGTTATACCTGAATAATATGTGATAAAATTTCGATCGGTTTTTTTTATTCAAAATATTATTACATTCATATTTGTATAGATTTCAATATATAAATTAAAAAAATAGTTACACCGCTTACTCCGACAGGGTAGGCAGAGTTAAATGTCGAGGTACATATACACCCACGATTAGCCGACGATATTAGGTCCCACGATGTGACAGATGGCCAGTCCGTCGCCATATCGGACACAAATCCCGGATTTCCTTACGATGTATTTCCTTCACCATGGAGCACTCAGTAAATGTAATTAAATTGAATCTGGACTACCGACAGTCAGAAGAGCGTACCACTAGGCCACCGAGGCCTTATATAGAAACAGCTCTAATGATTTTGTAATGTGGGTATAATTCAAATTTCAATTAGCAGTCACTTTTTAGTTTTAATTTTGCGGTTTGTTAACAAGATCTAAGAATCCGTATACAGAAGACGAATTAGGTCAGAACGCTTCCTAAACTCTGTCGGGAGGTTATTTATGGAAATGAAGCTAAGGACGCACCCATTGATTAATATAGAATAAAAACAGACCATCGTTTAACTGAATAACCTACTCAAAGCAATGAATTAATTATATAAATTAAACAAATTGATCTAACCCCAAAGTAAGCAAATTATATGCTTGTGTTATGGGTGTTAGTCAACGATACTAATACATTTATTTGTTATACTGGCGACCTCGATTTGAAAAAAATGATTTATAATTATAGGTCTCAAGAATTAAAAAAAATATTTCTAGATAGGTCTTATGAAATTGCGAAAATCACGACATCTATACAACTCTGTCTGTCTTAGTTACCGTCAGATGGCATTTTTTTTTAGCTGCACTAACAAAAAGAACTACTGAGCCAAGCTCGGTCGCCCAGGCACTAAATACTATACATAGATCTTACAACATTTTTACGGTAGAAAAACTGAGATTATTTGGTTTTTTAACCAGATGTTTTGATGACATCTTTCTTTCTTGGCTAATCGTGGGTATGTTCTAGTATATCTACTGGACTTACGAGTCGTAGATATACGAGCACACGTCTGCCTACTCCTTCGGGTATAATAGGCGTAAAAAGGTACTTTTTTATCTTTCTTTCTGATCAATCATCATCAATGTATAAGCTGACACATAAATCAGGAATGGAAGCCAGTAAGAGATCAGTCATGTACGCGTGCCGTATAATTAAGCATATCCTGGCCAACATTAGGTTGATTAATTTAAGTAGGTACTAAAACTGGTTTAGTATGCACAAGTTGACCGAGATATTTCACTCGGCCTTTGCATAACCTGGCGATAAGTTCGAGTCGTAAAACCTACGCATACATTTCGTCACCAAAAGTACCGTCAGTACCATTTGTGTATGGTTTACGTAAGATGCATGATGAAAAAATTTATCGCGCAAATCGGATATTATATGGTTATTATGAGCAAAGCCTGACTAAAACAACACTCCCAAACGTCACACTTTTTAGGGATCCGTACCTGAGTGTAAAATACGTAATCCTATTATCAAGACTTCGCTGTCCGTCTGTCTTTCTGTTTGTCGCCACTCGCCAGACTGTATTAAGATATAAAAATTTCAGCTGCCTCAGCTTCAAAATTTGGTAGTCTTCACGGTTCATCAGGTACATTCTGGTGACAGGCAGACAGACGAACAGCTTGAGTCTTAAAAATAGGGTTCGGTTTTAACCCTTTCTGTACGGAACCCTAAAAACAACAACGTAACCGCGAACAGCAACTCGGATATACGAATGATTTGTTGTTCATGTCCGTATCAATTATTTATCTTCAGAGATTTTAAACCTAACAACAGGTGGACGAAATCCAACTTTATGGAACTTTTCCACGCAATGACTACACAAACATGCTAGCGCTCAAAATAGTCTTATTTATCCATCGCAGGTTTTTAAAGTCGCTTCAACTTTGATGCACGTAGTCCCGGGTTCGTTTCTTGAGTGACTTGTCCTTAAAAGATTTTCTGTTCTGTAAAACACAACCTGACATTGGATTTGTGCCCAATATGGCCACGGACTGAAAAATCACCTGTCACATTATGGGACGGGAATACGGGCGTGACGATATTTTATAACGAGCATGTAACCAACATGCTTAAACTAAAATAGGTTTCAAAATATAGTTCTAATAAGTGAAAAACATACTTTTAAGACCACAACGTCAAAGTATAAATAACTATACAAATAAATAAAATTGAAGTGTCTATATTATATGTAATATTAAAATAACCGCTTTTTACTAAATGCTTATGTATATTTACATGGTACATATACCAAAATAATATGTATTAGAATTTTTATCTGTCTGTCTTTCTGTCGGAATGTTTGTGCCCGCTAATCTCTGGATCGATTTTGACAGTATTTTCACAGGCAGACAGCTGATGTAGTAAGCTAAGGTTACTTTTATTTTAGGAATGTTTAAAATAAAATAAGTTAAAAGACAAAAAAAAGCTTTTATTATTTTTAGAGATGCTCTCAACGGGCAACTCTAAAAATAATAAAAGCTTTAATTTGATACCCATATTGTAGATGTACTTAAAAACAACTATTCCGCCATCTTGGATGGTCAGCCATATTGGATTTACATGATGTCATGTACCTTATCGTGCATTGTCATACAAACTAAACGTGTTGGTAGGTATACAAAATTTCAGCATAATCGGGTGAAGATATCTACTTCAAAATTGAATTCTACGATTCCACCCGAACATACATACTTACATGTAATGAAAGTTAAATAAAAGCTTTTAATAAATAAAAACGCGGACGAATAGGCTCTTATACATTTCTAGACGAATAATTTTTAAAGAAAAAATAACGAGAAAGGAGTTTATATCATATCTGCCTTCCGTTTTGGGGTTATGAGCGTGATTATATTTATAATTATTAAAAGCTGGCTATTTGCCCGTTCCCCGTAAAATAGGCGTATAGGTAATCAGTCCGAACGGGAGCACCGTCGACACGGTGATAAAAGTTTTACAGCGCAGGTCACCAACCTGATGGTACGACCCACATTCTCCCGAAATAAAACGATATTGTGTATATCGGTTCTAAACTAATGAAGTTTGCAAGGGTTGATAATTCTCCGCTTATTCGTTTGGGCTTTTTGAGGGTTCCATACGCACATGATTAAAACGGAACCCTATTACCAAGACTTCACTGTCCGTTTGTCTGTCTGTCTGATAGCTCGAAAGTTTACAAATACTAAAAACAAAATAGAATAATTAAATAAAGGGTGATTATACATACGTGATTTTTTCCCGTTTTATAGATAATGAAACCCCCTTCGTGTGCGAGTCCGACTCGCACTTGACGTTTTTTTTATGAATGACTAATTAGTTGCAAAACCACGTAGTTTACAACTTCACCGAACTTTGTGGGCGAGCAGAGTGCTCAGCTGAAAAGGTCATTATTTAACTGGGTGGGATTATTTACAACGCCAACACCAGGGGTTGTCTCCCGGAAAGACCGAAACTCGACCTGTTGCCTCATTCTGATTCTCTGATTGCGGGGAGGGAAGGGTCTGAATCTCGCTGCTACACGTACTAACCCAAACAACTAATAAACCAAAGCTATATTAATAAGTTTATACGATATTTCATTTTCATTTTCATTCGCTTTGTTTATATGTAGTTGATTTATATGGTACAGTGAACTTCGTGCGCGATTCCGACCCGCACCTGGCAGATTTTTTTTGAAATATCACCAAAAAATATTATGAAGTCTTTTGTAGTTTTACCATGTTTTAATTATTACCTCGAAAGTTATATCATGTAGCTTGTATACATGACACCATCACAGTACATATCATAGGAATCTCATTTCAATTCGTCGCATGGACGAAAGGTTCACGTGCTCCATAGAATTTGTGTATTGCATAAGCCAGGTCGTCGACCGGCTGACGAGCGTGGGAGGGATAGGACAAAGAAAAGTATATCCCGCCCTGAGGTGTATTCAGCTTTCTTCACTTTAAACCACTGCAGTCTAGTTAACATTTGCACTAATTTGTTAAAATATAAATAAAACTAGCGATTCGCCCCGGCTTCGAACGTGTATACTATAAGTGTTTTTGTTTGTTTAAAGAGGAAGGTTTTTATGTATATAACATGTATATAACTCGACGACAACAGAATACATCATCTGTAAGAATTTCAACTGTCTAGCTATCACGTTTCATGAGATATAACATTTAGACAGACAGACAGACTGGAAACGTAGACTTAGAAGAAATGTCCGGTTTGTACACTTTGCTTACTGAACCC
>DVZL01000056.1:0-33842 GCA_018236625.1 Lasaia peninsularis
CTCATACGTCCAGTAGATATACTATAACATCCACGATTAGCCAAGGTATTTCATACAACTTGCTATTTCTAGTTAAATAATAAAATCAAGTATTACATAAATTTTGAGTTACTTCATGACTTTCATTCTAAGCTTACGATATATAGAAATACTTAAATATATTTTAAATAAATACCCAGATCCAAAAGCACAGTCATCTATAATGCTCGTCATAACTTTTAAATACACGAACTCCACAAATAGATAAGTTACAATTCATACTAACGCTTGCACTTATCGGGAATCGAACTTGAGCGTAACGGATTGTCGTCAATATAAGACATGTACACCAAAGCCGTATAAACAATGACTTAATGAGATGTTCTCCAAAACAAGAAGCCCAGAAAAATCTATTCAGTTAGTAAATAAGTAATTAATAAAATCTAACTCAAAAAGAGCACACGCAGTTTTGTTTTTCCAATTTACAATAGTAGTTTGTGAGTTTTTCATTTGAGAGGTTTATAAACATCGTATTTCTAATTAGCGTATTGACTAACGTAAAAACATTTTCCTTTTAGCATTTCCTGGACTCCGGTTTGGTTAGAATGCAAAAAGTAATGGACGAATAGAAATAATCTTCATTTGAAGATCCTTTCTAAATTATAATAAAAATAAGAACTTTGAATTTTTTTTGTCTACCAACGCTGTTATGTACAATAGTATTGCATTTAATGACTTACATATTACATTATCACTAAACTAATTATTGTAACAAACAAGTATAGGTACCTAAACACCTCATGCGTCTACAAATAACAAATTATGACTAATTGAATATTAATAAAATCGAAAATAAAAAAGTACAGTACCATATCCGTCAACTATAAAATATCAAATATAAATGACGCGATTCTAAAGAACTAAATAATAACAGATATTCTAGGTCAATGTACTGTGATCTAAATATCCATAGCGACATCTATTGATGATTGGGAAACAACTTAGCAAAAAACTAACTTAAGTTTTAGCTCTGATGATGCTGTAAAAGGCGAAACCGGTTGGCTATTTTAAAAAGTACACGTGTTTTCTAATTTATAATATGAATATGTGGAAGTTTCACCAAGCGCAAACTATGAAAAATATAGAACTTAGCAAAAAAGCACACGTGCTAACTAGGAGCCTCCATTAAATATTTTTTATATTCTGTTTTTTAGTAAGTATTTATTATTATAGAGGCAACAGAAATAAATTGTCTTGTGAAAATGTTAAGTATGAAACCATGATCATTCGATACATACTTTCCGGTGACCTGTTTCAGAAATAAGGTCCCGTTTTAAAGATACGGTACCCTTAAAAAGGTAGGTATTCATTCGGAATGTTTTTGTGTATTCATCCCATGGCTGGGTATAAAATATGTAAACAAGGAGAGAGTAACATTCACTTTAAAAAGCGAAGAAATGAGCGAAATTTAAGCGTGGAAAATCAATGATTATGGAATTACATAATCACGAAATTATGACTATGCTGAAGTAAATTCGATAATCGAATATTACACTATTATGATCACAATTCAAAATAGATGGATATCGTCACGCCTATATCCCTAAAAGAGTAGACAAAAAGACATATGCTCCCACCGTTAGTTCACGATGTTAGGACCCATAGTGAGACAGGCAAGTCCGTCATATCGGGCTTAAAGCTTGGGTTTTCTCACGATGTTTCCTTCATTGAATGAACATTCGGAAAATGTGCTTAATTTAAAAAACTCATTAGAATATGGGGAGGTTCCAACCTGGACTATGGAACGCTGAAGCGCGTACAGCTAGGCCTTCGATGTGATTATGTTGATTAAAAATATGATTATGATTGTGTTAATTAAAATTATGATTACTACTATTAAAACTACAGATGGTTTAACGTTTTTTATTTATTTAACTCTTTATTGTACACATATGATATTACTGCAAATAAGAACATGCATAACATAATAAGCTAACGTTGTTTTGGTCATGTATAATTTTATGCAACACTTTAGCGCAGTATGCATGGAGGCTGGATTTTTCGGAAAATCGAAATACTCTAGACGACCAGATAAATATCTTTCATTAGTGCTTGTGACTATTTCATAAAGTGCCGTAAAATGAATATGCGACTGCCTTTGATGCATTACCTATCTTATACACAAGAATTATCAAAATCCATTAAGAATTAACGGAGTAATGGCGTCAATAACATACAGACAAATTGGAACCATATTTTTGAAGTCAGGCTAAATCATTTGCTTCGCCCGACTTGTCTATGAAATCGCTTGATAGACGTCACGTATCAATATGGCGAAGTTTTCGTTTTCTTGCAATTAAAGAATGTCAAACTCACCTTTTAATCAATATCTAACTAATTTCTAAGTAGCAAGGTGTTATTATTAGGGTTCCGTACGCAAATAGTAAAAACGGAAACTTCTTAATAATCCGCAGTCTGTCTGTCTGTCATAAAGCTGTATCTCATGAACCGTGTCAGCTAGACAGTTGAAATTTTCACAGATGATGTAATACTAAAAACAAAATAAAATAAATATGTAAAAGTTGCTTCCATACAAGAAACGTTATTTTTTTTGTCGTTTTTTATAGATAATGAGACGTCAAGCTCGAGTCCGATTCGAACTTGCCGCCAAAACTCAAGGTGCTATTCAATTAGTCTTAAAGTGGCCCAGTCATGAGTATAGATGATCAATTATTCACAAAAGGAACGTTTAATTCCAACTTGTAAACCCTTAAGTTTAAAGGAGTTGGGAACTAAGATTGTGTCGAATCATCGGGAACTCGTTGTTCCTGAGAAGCCATTTATAAATATTACGTCACAAACACCCGTGACGTAGAAGCGTGAAGTTTAACGGTGTTAAGGAGATAGTACACTCGATCTGTTCGGAAACGAAGTGGGATTTGCAAGATTAATTTGAATTAATTCTACATTTCATTGCAAAGAAATCCATTGCAGTGGGTATTTATTATGTCTAAGAATTTTTCAAGTACTATGAATGAATGAGTACTTTATTGCACACCAACACACACACACACATTATGAAGAACATCTAATTATTATTATATATTGCTAAGTAGTATGTCCGTCTCTACTCTTATCTTGTTTTTATATCAGCTCCTAATTAGGAATTTGACAGCATCGCCAGTTTTGACTTTTCACACCCGCAACACAGAAGGGAAACCAAACCTAATCTAGATTATGTCAATTTTGAATCTATTATGAATCCAGGTTTTCTCAAGATGTGTTCCTTCAGCGTAAGTAGAAGAAATCGTTGGTGAGATTCGAACTTTGACTATCGGAGTCGAAACATTAACAAATGGTATATTCATTATACACACATGGATCCTTAAGAATATGAACCTATATACGAGGCAATTCATAAGAGGTTTCTTATCTTATTATATCATTTTTTTTTCATTTTAAAACAAAACAAAAGGTTTATCTCTAAAGGATAATATCTTACAACTAAATAAAATTATTCATTTACAAACTCTCACCGTAGAGCGACCCGATCAAGCAACACATACAATTCACTATCAACGTACGTTATCTCTCGAAACGAAGCATCTCCAGAAGAACTAGACTGAATTATATCTCGCAGTGATAATAATTATTTGATTTTTGTTTAAATATGGATTTCAGCAAAGGAACTCATGTAATTATTTTCCAGCTAACCTATAAACAAATATTTAAATTTGTTTCCAAATTTGATTAGATTCTGTTTCAAAAAATAATCTTTATTAAAATTTAGAACAACACAAAATTACAAATTGTGTTCGTCCAAAAACCAACAGTAAGCGTTGAAAAATATAAATTCATGGCGGGAATTTACTGCGTGACAGCCGACGCGGGACATGTGTCATAACGTTCGAGTCGGATATCGGGTGACACCTTTTCTCACTGTCAAAATGGTTAACACCTGATCATTTTACGTGACGTTTCGCGTTAGAAATATCCCTATTGGTAACACGATACACGGACATTTGAGTGTCATATTCTACGTAGATTTTGTGTGTTCTCTTTTTAAAATATTTATCTTTTGATGCGAAAAATCTTTGCGCGCTTTTTGGTGAACGCGCAAAAAAGTGCTATATGAAAAAATAGGCATAAAACTTATACATAGAAAGAAGTGAAACTTAAAGTTAACCATTTTAGGGTTCTATAAATTGAGATATAAGCTGCACGATTTTGATTTAAATCAGTTAAGTATTTTAGAAGTCTACGTGGAGAATCGTGACACGTAATTTATATATTTTAAGATGAGATCAGCCAGTGTACAATCCCCTTAAAGCTTTTGTACACACGTTAGAGACGTTTGATTTCGTTTAAAAATTATTAATACCGCTGTGAAAGGAGGAAAGTTTTTATAATCAACCGCTCAGTAAATATTTGATTCCGCCGCGGCGGGACACGAATTGATTTCGCTTCTGAATAACAAAGTATATTTACTTTTTCATAACAAACAATAAGCTTTTTAAATTTAGTTCGAAATGTTTATAGAAATTTTGTGGCATTCGAAAATATTTGCAGTACAGCCTCCCAAATATTGTTTATGCTCTAGGATATGAGTGGACAACAGATTTATGAATCAGCTGGCGGCGGTATTAAAATTTTGCAATTATCATGATTTATCGTGGCAACATTTAAGCTTTAAGATGGCATTGCAATATTGCCAACCTGAACATTTTTGGGGTTCATAGGAGAAGATTGACAAGGGAAGCGAACGCTGGCCCTTGTCGGGATTAATGCAAAGATGATGATGATGAAAGGAGGCAGGTATATGGCTACGATTTTGTGGTCCAGCGTAGTCATTATCCGACTTTGACGTTCGAGATCCCGGGTTCAATTTCCAGGGCAATTTGTTTTACAAGTTTTTGAGTTTAACTAAAAAGAAACATAATGTTATCTAAAATTTGATTTGTGCCAGATGGGTTTATGGGTTTGTCACCTGTCATCATGGGCTTACTATCATCGACTAATAGTGGGTTCATAAGTATGTACCTATATTTATTTTAATGATCATTCCTTCAAAAGCATATTTTTATCTTAAAATCTTTTCTAGTTCCCGTGGAATAGCGAAAATCTTAATTACGTAAACCCGCGGGCTGTAACTAGTAAACATCATTTCACCGACCATCCATCCAACCAACTATATTATTTATTGGTACCAATCATAAAATTTATATCAATATTTATGGCTAATAGCAATTTTATGGATGCCTATCAAAAACTAAACGAGATTGTCAGCGATATTTTAAAAATGCAAGCTCCGAAGCGCGTTTTGGTAGTAAAATGCTCGTATTCTGTTTGCTGCAAAATTTGTCAAGCGCAAGGTATTTTATGGGATTATTATGAACAAGCTGGATTTCTTGATTGTTAGAAATATGCGTTGCCTATAGACAAAAGGATTTATAGCCGAGAACTGGATTTTGATGTCAAGTTTGTTGAAGTCCCGCATTAGTAATAGTGAGATCAGAGAAAAATTGAAAAAAAGTATCGATGTAAAAATGAGAAAGAGTTCGGTCATGCGGAAAGAAGAAATGTGCTAGTATGACAAAACAGATATAGAAATAAAAAATACAATGTAATTGACCGAGGAGATATTCAACAACCAAATTTAAAAACCCTGTATGTGGTCTGTCTGTGTGGTCCGGGTCCTCTATGTAGAATAGACCATCTATCTGCCTTTCTATCAGACAGCTCGTAAGAGGCGAGCATAAGTTTGATTATGGTAACGGCCAACAAGATCACTATTGGTAGAGTGCTGTGCAGCAACTCGCCCGGGTAGTGATCCACCGCCTTACCTATTCCTACCGCCATAATGACATACCTACTTATGATACTAAGAGTCTCCGAAACCATAGCGGTTGTATGAGTGTGATGAATGTGGTGGAAGCTAGGTAAAATATTCGGATGATAAAGAGATTCGAATTCACAATGTTTTCAGTAAGCGGAAAAAACTATTTTTAATAAAATTTGAAGGCTCATTCTACTACAGGGGCAAAGCTTCAGACCAGGGTAAGTATCATAAAAGCAGAAACCACGTTCAAGTAATCATTAGAAGACAATCTGAGATCAATAACGTGCTTGTAATAGGCTCAAATTTTCCCCAACCTTTTTCAAATAACGGTACATATCGAGTGAATAGAAGGAAAAAGGTAGAAATAGGATTTATTATTGCCTTTCAAGATTGACTGAATCGTGTCTAATCAGGGGGAAACTATTTGTTGTATGATATTATTGACGAGGGAGACGTGATTACACAATATGGGGGAAACCGAAAAAGTATTAATGAAATGTTGGATATATGAAGACTTCTAAGAAACGAATATGTCTTATAAATAAAACAATGGCTGTTCGTTAATCTCGTTATAACTACAGAAAAGCTGAATTCGACTAAACTGAAACCAATTTGACTAAATTTGATTCGAATCATTTGTGAAAGCGGGGGTTTAAAACGTGAATAAATAAGGAAAAATTATAGAAATACAGAAAAAAAAATGTTCTCTTCCTATCTGCCAGTCCACTGGATTGCAATGATGCTGTAAAAATAGAAATCGGTTGGCTATTCCAAAAATGATTTTTTAATTACAAGTTATATGTGTATAAATACAAGTACTTCTATCGGATAGTACCCTAATGCCTTTTCGGGGATAGAAAATTAAAAATGAATAGTATCAATTTCTGTTAGAAGTTTTTAGGTTCCGTACCCAAAGGGTAAAAACGAGGCCTATTACTAATACTTCACTGTCCCTCTGTCTATCTGTCTGTCAATCTCTAGGCTGTACCTTGTATACTGTCATAGATAGACAAAAAACACTAGAAAACAGAATAAACTAAACATTTAAGGGGGCTCCTGAACAACTAACGTGATTTTTTGCAAGATCCAACAGCCAATAGATGTCGCTATGCATATTTAAATTGCGGTACATGGACTTAAATTAAATCTTATACCTTTAAACGAGCAATTCTTGTATATATATATATCAGCGATTTCGAAAATCGAAAACGGCTCGAACGATTTTCTTGAAATTTTGTATGCAGGGGATTTTGGTGGAGATAAATCGATCTAGCTAGGTTTTATTTTCAGGTTTCTTTTATTAATCGTGTTTTCATGGAACAAAAACCTTTATCATTACAATACAAAGCTAAATTTCGCAAAGTTTTGTTAAGTTAGTATAGCTCAGTTGGGAAATCGGGCGCCTTAATACGCAGAATTCCAGGTTCAAATCCCAGCACGTTCGATACTTCTTTTTTCTTTTTTTTTTGAGTTCCTTCTTTTTGTGACTTTTTGAAACTATTCCTGGAGGCCCTACAGAAACAAGAAAAACAAAGTAAATTATGTCAAATACAATTTCAAAAAATGTGATGTACCTACTAACCAAACACCGAGCGAAGCTCGGTCATCCAGGGACGTTTACTAGAACAGGTGACGTTGCTTAGAAATGAAATATTAGAAAATTATTAAGCTGCGTTTAATTTTTATAGTTGCCAGTACCGTACTGAAACTATCGCGTGTGATACGATTCGCACTGGGCCGGATTTTAAGTTTACTAAGATATTTTCTCCAGCCTTAATACTAGTACAACAGCTAACACAATAAATAACAAAAAGCTTCTAAATTACATCCAAGCAATAACGGAGTGTCTTCCCATGGCAGCATACGTGCAAATGTGGAAGCTGCGGTCGTGATCACCGTATATCAATTTCCTTCGAGAGTAATCGACAAATTGAAACATACTTCCATGTTATTTGTTTAGTGGAGCCGTGATACGGGCAATATTGGTAATGTACTAGCTTGGTTTACCCTTGGTAAAGTTATTATTACAAGCCAGAAATTCCCTGATTGTATGTACTAATCTGTTTTGCAAGGATTGTCTGGCAGAGATTACTTATCGGTAAGACCGCCTTTGTGTACCAATTAATATAAGATTGTATATTATAAATACGGTATCAGATGTTCATGATGTGCGTCTTAGTATATAAAGTATTCATTGAATCATTATTTTTTTTAAATTGCAACGTAAGTTTGTATGCATATAAAAGGTTATGTTCGAATGGAATTTTGAAGCAGATGTTGAAGAACGACTGAATTGAAAAGAGAGATTTTGGGAACACGTTTAATTTAGATGACGATTCATGTTAAGCTAGGTGACGTGCTTCTGAACCCAATATGGCGGACCATCTGAGATAGTGGATTTGTTATTTTTAATGCCCTCCAGCACTCATATTAAATCATTGTTTATGCCCAGAATAGCACTAACAAATTTTACAAGCACAATTAAAATAAAAAATAAGTTAATCGTAAATAAAAATAAACTTAAGTTTATTTTACTCTTTTTAGCGGCTTTAAATAAACTTTTAAATGTGTTTTTTATTTTTTTTATTTATTAACAATTATTATTCTTTTTTTTGTGATGTTTATATGTGTTTTTATATGTATATGTATGTGTGTAAAAACTAGTATGTGTGTATGGTTGTAAGTATATGTATCACTATTATTATTTTTAACATACTTTTATTTTATAGTACACGATGCCTTCCGTTTTCAAATCACGGCAATAATATTTATTATTTATTAGATAATTTTGGGTTGGCTGGAAGAAATCTCGGTATCTAGAGATAAGCTCGCCTTTTGTGCATTTTCATTTTAATTTGTTTTATTTGTTTCCTTTGTACATAAGAGTTGTGTATACAGTAAATTATTAGTAAATTACTAGGTATGTTATATAAGCTTTTACATAATTAAGTCGACGAAAATCATTGAATCCACCCCTTCTCATCCTATCACCAAAGCGAAGTATATGTTAAGCACGGCCAGAACTTGGATGGGTGACCGCTTGGAAGTATTATTTAATTTTGGCTTTTTATTTTTTTTCACCCGAATTAAGCATTGGCTGAGTGTATATTGTGTACTTTAAGTTAAATTTGAAAACAATCTTTAAAAAAAGATTCTAAGTAATATTGAATATTTCAATCAAATCAAAACATTCGAATGGTCCTAAGCAAAAACGGATACCTTTCCCTTACAAACGTAAATTAGTTTACTTTCCCATGCGTAACAAGACTTATTGAATAAAATTCGAATTGAATATTTTGATAGAAACTCAATTCACCGGAATTTCATTTCGTGAGGTAAAGAATTTATTTTTACGAAGTTCCTAATATAGATATTAGATGCAAATTAGTTAATATTTATTGAGTAACCGCTATGATGGTGGCGATGAGTGAACTAACCATTATTTTTTATTGTTTTTCTTTTTTTGTGTATTTAAGTAAGTTAAACTCAATTTTATTTTAATTACAAGTAAGAAATGAATGACCTGTGTTACAAATGTAGCAAGTATAGAAGCTTACAATTTACACACTAATGACAAAGAATTAATTTACAAGTTTTTGTAAATTAAGTTTATTAAAAATACGAGTTTACAAAAAAACAATGAATGATGTGAGCCTAATAAAAAATGTAAATGTTTAGGAAATCAAGGATTTATTTATTTATTGCGCTAACAAAGTGTACACTGCCTAATACAAACATTAACATTAAACCTTTCCAACACAAGTCAAGTGCAACTCCAATTACAGGCACAAATAGCTTTTTAAATTTTAAAATACCATACTACAATTAAACTACATTATTAAAAATTAAATTAAGAATTAATTAAAATGATTACATTATTTGGTTGCTAAAATATAAATTGATTAATTTGAATTTAAATTAAATATATATAAGAAATGTTCACATAAATTACTAGATAAACAATGGTATAAATTTAATAAATTATTTCTCAAAAAATCTAAAAGAAACTAATATTTTTGTGCGGAGCCTTGTAATAAACGTCTGTACGCGATGGGCCGCGAACTTTAGAAATGATAAAATTACAAGCATATTAAGATCACGGTAAAGAGCTAATTAAAAAATAAAAAAGTTATTATAATATTGCAGAATATGTAGATGATATAAATACTTGGTATGAAGTGCTCCTCTAACTAATCTCTTAATATATGTTGTAGCATCAATATATTTAGAAAGTAAGAAAAAAGACAAGCTGCTTAGTTTCTTTCGCTGGATCTTCTCAGTGGCCACTTTCCGATCCGGTATTAGATTTTAGAATTATATAGACGCATCACAAGAACCGCTTATAAGGTGTATGTGAAATGTATTTTCTTCTGTATTCAAGATATCCGCCATCTTTGTCTAGATGCCGAAATCGAATAAGTAGTCACAAAACTCACATATCCAGTCATAGAGATGTCAATAACGGCTATATGTCAATAACGAATTATTGTACTGTTGTGTTATTTTTCAATCACTGTTGTCATAAATTGTTATTATATTATTAGCTATTAGTATTCAGTCATTATTTCAATTGGCAAAAGGTATAAAATCGTAGTCAGAGAAGCGAGAAGCTTTTTTTTACTACCTCTCTTACTTTTATTCGTCATAACAACAGTCCACAACAATAACAGGATGAGTGAGAGTTCAATAATTTTGTTATCGGTTGTGCAAGAATTATGCGTTATATTATCTGTTGTTGTAATAATAACCACTTCTATCTAGTCATGGTCACGGTGATGAACCAGCACAGCCATGAACCATCAGGATAATATTATACAGGTTATCGAAATCGACCGTAAAAGATTACTTGTTCGGGCCAGAGACATAAAAGCAGGTGTTAGCTGTTAGAATACGCCATAACGCATTGTAATAAACAATTAAACCTAATGGCCGCCATTTTATGTCTTCTTTATAATTACATATGAAATCGCAGAGCGCAGAGCAATATCCAGTGGAACTCTTAATTAAAGAAATATAAATTTTAGATATTATTTTATGGGTTCAATACCCAAAAGGTAAAAATGGAACACTTACTAAGACTCCGCCGTCCGTCTGTCTGTTTGTCTGTCTGTCGCCAGGCTATATTTGATAAACCATTAAACCATAATAGTTATTTGAAATTCCACGGGAAATTCACACAGATGATTTTTTTTATTGCCGCTATAATAACAAATACTTTTAAAACAGAATAATATATATATATTTTAAGGAAGCTCCCATAAAAGAAACTTGATTTCTTTGCCTTTTTACAGTATGTAAAAAATGGTACGAAACCCATCGTACGTGAGTTCAATTCGAAATTATCTAAAAAAAATACACGCAAGCCCATTCCAACACATTAAAATATACTTATTTTTGGCTAAAGATCGCAATTTAAAGAACTCCCAAATGAAAGCAAGCTTCAATAATTTACAAATTGAAGGCACCGTATCAGTAAATATTTGGAATGAAAGTGTTTTCCCAAAGTAATCGAACCAACTTACAGTCGGAGAGCTTGCGGACTTAAAAATAAACAATTGTGTAATATAAAAACATAATTAAATCATGTAAAATGTTCAAAATCATTTTATTATATGTATATAAATATATATAATAATTACAATTAGAAAATGTACACGATGTTGTTAAGTTGTTGGTATAACTAAATATTTTTTGTAACAACTTTTTAACACCTATTACACAAACAAATTATTTTCATTATGATCATGTTAATCCCGCATATGAACATTAAATATTCTTATTGATGTCAACTTGAAATAATAATATTAATAATATTTTTTCATTATTATTATTTTATAATTTTGACAGATTGGGAGAATTCACAACAAAAACATAATCAACTACATGAAGTAATATATTATGTCAGGTGTTAAAATTGAAATATAATTTAACTTAATATATTTTATATATTATTTATACAGGCAAGGCCACTTCTACTATGACTATTTTTAATTTTTTCTATAAATATAGCGTTGCCTGTGATTAGAATTGTGCCCGATTTGGCGACGGACTTGCCACCTGTTACATCATGATGATTTCAAAGGACCTAATTTCAGAGGACCTCAGG
This sequence comes from Lasaia peninsularis, assembly GCA_018236625.1. Lineage (NCBI taxonomy): Eukaryota > Metazoa > Arthropoda > Insecta > Lepidoptera > Riodinidae > Lasaia > Lasaia peninsularis. Next base: position 11,925 of record DVZL01000056.1, read on the forward strand.
CCCTTCGGGGATATTGGTGTAATTTTTTTTATTCTTATATTCATATTGAAAACATTTAACAATATAGAGCTAATGGAAGCTTGCGAGCTTTCAAACTATAACTACTAACAATTGAGTTGTGAAATATAACCCTTATTTATAAGTAACCCATGAGGCTACATGACCATATATATTCCTATATTCCTGGACAAACTAAACAAATTGATCTAACTCCAAAGTAAGCAAATTAAATGCTTGTGTTATGAGTGTTAGACAACGATACTAACACATTGAAATACTTAAATAGACACAAGAATAAATTTAATAAACACCCAGACCCGGAGACACAAACATCTATGTTCATCACACAAAGGTCTGTCCCCGTCGGAAATCGAACCGGAGCCTCGCAGTTAGTCGATACGGTTAGGCTTGTACGCTAGCCACTCGACCAACGAGGCGGTCGAACAATCTAATGACTTATAAACTTTATTTCCCTTAGTCTGTACATCACGCGTAAACGGTTGTAAAAATTTCGCTAATTCTTATTTTGTTGTGTTAATTTTGCCCGGACTGGATTCTTATTAAAAAAAAACAGAAACATTTTGAGAAACATTTTTTTTTATTTTTTTTTTATGATATTGAAAACAAGCAGACGCATTTCCTGATGGCAAGAAATACACGTCGCCTAACGTTCACCAAAGGTGGAAATGGCACGTTGCCAACCTGAGGCTGCGATGGTAAGCCTCTTACGTGAGTAAGTTCACCGGCTACCCTACCCTCCAAACCAGAACACGACAATGGCGAACACTGACGCTATTGTAGCAGGAATAGGTAAAGCGGTGGTATCAATCCGGGCGAGTCGTTGCAAGACTCTACCGCCTAGTCAATGTCACGGTGTTGGTGACAATAGACCCTGTGCTCGCCTTGTGACTCTCTGTGCTAGCAATATGTTGTCTTGACTAACAAATCACAAAACGTTTTGAATGTGCACTATTTAGCAAACAGCTAAATATCAATGACCAAGTACCTGCTATTGTGAAAGATAGGAATAATAGAGCCAATTCAATCTTATGATTGTTGGAACAATAGTCAATAATACAAAGTGATTTCCTAAGAAAGTGTTGTACATTTTGGGAAGTGAATGAAAGTTTTTTCACAATAGAAATGCAAACTTTAAGTTAACTGATGCTAAGAATACGCTTCTCCGACAGATATAATAATAAACATCTCTGGATAAATAATAAACAAATTGAGTTAACCCCAAAGTAAGCAAATTACATGCTTATGTTTTTGATATTAGACAACGATACTAATACAAAGAAATAGTTAAATATACAGCAGAATAAATTTAATAAACATCCAAATCCGGAAATATAGATATCTATATACGTTCATCGCAGAAATACCTGTTCCCATCGATAATCAAACCCTAGACTCGCGTTTGTTTTGTATACTAGCCTTTCGATTAAAGCGGGGAGATCTATAAGTAGTAGGTAGGTTGTCAAGCAGAGACAAACTTGTACCATTACTATCTGCGTAAATTTGCAAAGACGAACATTGAAGAACTAATCTTCAAATTTATTAACTTTCAAATTCAAATTGAAATATTTTTTTCAGTATTTTCGGAACAAATAGACACTTCTTTGGGACATATAAAGCTATTTTAAGATTTCGCAATTTATATAGATCAACTAAGTGATTTTTACAACTTGACCGAGCCTTGTTGGTGGACAGAGTGCTCATTTCGAGACTTAATTATTTTTAAGACCCTGATCGACGCAAAACTTTTATTGGCTTGTGTCTTTATTTATTAATAAAAACATAAGTAGAACTCTGTTTAATAACAAATACTTGTTAATATAGTTATTACCAATGCAACTTTCATAATATATTTGTTGTTTGTTTTTTTGTCAAAACAAGGTTTTAATTGATAAAAAAGTTTGTAGGGAGTAAATATTTTAAAAATCCACTTGAATGGTGTGGACATGAAATCCAGAGGGATTAAAATATTATAGGAGATTACAGATGTAGAGATAGGCCAAGGCAAAGTTAAGATACATTTATGAAGCTGACAAGAGTGAAAGGAGAAATTCTGCATTGGAGCTAACTCCAAATAATGGGAAAATATAAGAGAATTATAAGTTTTTTGGCACTTACCTGATATTTTAAGAAGCGAACATTTTCCGTAATCGATTTATCGAAAGTATAAATATCGATAAGTATGGTGTTTGTACGTTTATATGTTTGTTCGACGATAACTTGACAGGTTTTGAATGGATCTTAATTCAATTTTATAAGGGTACAGTTATGATCAATATAACTTTCGAGTTCGAACATGGGTAATATTGGGTAAAGAGATTACATACGTTGCTACGGCGGGCAAAAGGGATGTGTCAAAATAAATTTAGGACAGTTATTTTGTGGGTGTATCGAATGAAGCCCTTGATTGAAGCCCAACAAAAACCGTGAAATAAAAAAAAAATATAGCTGTAAATTTCAAAGTGTAAAGTGAAAGTGAAGAATAAAAGTGACCTTTAGAAAATCGACAAATAGCGACAAATCACGAAGATAACCGGCAAAATCTGACTGATGACTGACACAATATAGGTACGATGATTGCCGATAAAAATTGATGAAAGCTGCGAAATACGCAGCAGGCGAATGGTAGCTGATAAAAGGCGAAGAAAGCTAACAAAAGCTGAAAAATTACGACAATGGTTTACAACAACCGACGGACCCCGATGATAACCGACAAAATACGATAATTGCACATAAAAACCGATGAAAGCCGGCAGAAAACAAAATATTACGATAAAATAGAACTATTTCGGAAAAAAGCTAACAAAGCCGAAAAATTACGATGATTTGATTAGCCAAAGAACGTTATATAAAATATAAGAACTTAGATCCACATCTACATATAATAAAACAGTAGTAGAGCGAATTCTGTATATTAAAGATATTTAAAAAAAATAGGCCTAGGCAACTAAAAATGTATAACACATTTTTTTTTCAATTTTTGTCTGTCAGCCTTTCTATCAGTCTATCTGTATCCCGCCCGTGATTTACGCCGAAATTATCGAAGTGATCATTATGAAATTTGGTTAGCAGGTAGCCTATATTTCGTAATAGTTCATAGTATTTTTTGCGTTGCGAGGTCTCAGTCCTGGGTGAACTAGTTAATTGTTATTTTAACCGCAGTCTGCGTTTGCGATTTGCAGTGGGTAAAGAAATAGCAGCTTTATGACCTGTATGTTTCACTATTTACTCTTCGATATCATTGTAGATTCAGCGTTTTCTTTCGTATCAATTTAATGCTCGAGCAGCTAGATATTTGAGTAGCATTTATACTGGCGTGGTTTGAAATTTTTGTCTTAAAATGCTTACTAGAATCATATGCCGAGTACTCACATTACATAACAGATGAATTAAATGAACATGATAATTTTTAATTAATGTTTTACAAAATAATACCCTAGGGCAAAATACAAATTTTGACGTAAAACCCCTTTATGCGAGCACATCTCGAATATTTTCGATTTAATATTCGTAATGAAATGAAAATTATTGATTTGCCGATTATGTGTTAAAAGTTGCTACAAAATAATTTTTTTTAATTATACCAACATATTCTACCACAATGTGGTGTGCAAATATTTAACGCATAATTTATATTTATTGTTTTTATAAACATTAATATACCAGACTTATTTTAACCCAATCTATCATAAACTACCACCGTTCCAAACCTAGCCAGTCATTAGAAGAAACGGCAAAACAAACTCCCCGGCAACCAGGTTGAGGCCTCACTATTCGACAGATAAATAAATATTCCTTGACAAATTACACAAATTGATCTTACCTCGAAATTAGAAAATTATATGCTTATAGAGAAATACATAAACAGATATCTACGAAAAAATAAACACCCAGACCCGAAAGACATTATGTTCTTCATACTACCAGAAGGGCAACCCGAGCTTCGTGGATGGTCATTGGCATTAAGCATGTACCCCTCGATCAACGAGGCAGTCGAATATATAGATTTTAATAACCTGTATTATCTGGTCTGACACTATCTGGTATTGTTTCCTAATAAAAATAATCACTAAATAGTAATAAAATACAGAACAAGCAATACAAAGTCCTTCAGGACAGATTTCTGCCGTCCGCAAGCTAAAATGCCGTTAAGTACCAAAACTACTTTCTGAGATAATCGCAAAAAACGCGGGATTTTGTGTGCCTAAATGGGATTAGCGGTGATTTAGCTAGGCTATGTAGTACCTATTTAATATTTTAATAAACTCATACTATGTACCTTTCATCGCTTTTTAGTTAATCAAAGACCCATAAGGACTTTTTAACTTTGAAATGATAAGTTTTATTTGTAGATAACGGCCATATTCGTTTTGTTTTTTAAAAACTGTAAATTCTACGAAAATTTTGAAAAGACAGATCGATATCGACAAATTTTTTTCCTGATTAGAATGGCACTAAAAAAATCGACAGGATTTTAGTTAACGGCATTTTAGCTTGCGGACGGCAAATTTGGTCTAATACATTATATTAAGTTTTAAGTGCATGATCTAGTTTATTAACTCACATATTTAATTACGCAGCAATGTATATAAATTAGTTAATGAACCCACTACTAAATAAAAATATATTGATTAATAGACCAATTCAAAAACTTAATCGACTCTAGTAAAAACCTTTTACTAGAGTCGATTAAGTTTTTGAATTAAAAAATTACACTAGCTGGGTGACGAAACTTTGCTTAGATAATTATAATATACCGCGACGGAAGGAATAGTGTTAGATGCCATCTAGTATCAAAACATAAATACCGCCAAAATCGTCAGTGTCGTTTCGGAGAAATGGATTAAATGTAAATATTATGTTTATATATACATGAAATGCTGCTTTCAATACTGCATTAAGAAAGAAATGTAAGGCAATATATATAAATATTACTGGACAAATTACACAAATTGAACTAACCCCAAACGTATTAGTATCTTTCTCTAACACCCATAACACAAGGATATAATTTGCTTACTTTGGGGTTAGATCAGTTTGTGTAATTTGTCCAGAGATATTTATTTATATATTATTATAGTTCAGTTTATTCAAAAATGTAGATGTTATTAAACTAATTCAAAAGCTTCACATTGATGTTATCAAATATATTTTTAACTGTTTCATTCATCGTAATGCGATGATAATGGGCTCATAGGTCATGAGATTATTTTGAACATGCCGAGTAGGTCGTTAGACTTTTCTTATCAAAGTTGTCAGCGTCCGGTATTCCAACTAACATACATACATACTCAATATAAAATCACATTTATAGTTAATCTAACGAATAACCATTTCAGTCACGTGAATGTATCTTCAAAATATAATATGAATTAATTAATGTATAAACATTTTTATTGCACAGCAACACTCACACACACAATAAAAACATCTAATTATTATTAACTAATATAGAAGCGTAATATATTAATTGGTATGAAAATAAAAGTCGGTGTTATCGCCAAACTATATAAATATAAATTGCTTTTACGGTAAAGGAAATCATTTGAAAAAAACACGGGATTTGTGCCCAGTATTACGAAGGAATTGTTACATGGGCTTTGTCGGCTAATCGTAGGCAGAGGCACATATACATACACCCATGTATAAGTGTCTCTGCCTACTTTTTCGAGGATATCGACGTAATGATATTATTTTATATTATTTAAATAGAATATGTTATTTAGGAGCATATGTTTCTTAAATAAAATTTATTTAATTTTTTATTAACGCTTTTTTTAACCACACCATGGAGGGTTTTTTTTTCTTATTTTCTAAATACATAAATTTTTACATTCTGTAATGTGTGATGAGCATAGTCTGTATATTGGAACTGAAAGTTTATTTAATTTGTTCTGGTATTTATTCAAGTATTCCTGTGTATTAGTATTGTTGATAATTAAGCTATCTTGTAATTTGTATGTTAGATCAACCTGTGTTATTTGTCCAGAGAGAATAATATATTTTAATTAAAGTCCAAATATTCCTCTAATAGCAAGAGCTCTACAATTATGCTTAATTTTTACAAAGTCAACAAGTTTTATATGTGTTCCTTTATAATAGCCTTCCAGAAAGCAATCAAATGTTTTTTTAAGATAAAAAATATTTTTTTTATTAATGCATAAAGAAAAATGCATAAAGGTGGAGTTAATGCTATATGCCAGCTAACTATAACACGAGGGGGGAGTACAGAATGTTTAATTAATTATATTTTTTGTTATTTGTATTAACAAAAAAATATACTTAATTAATCATTCTTATATAATTAAATTCATATACAAACCTAAAATATTTTATATAATTAAATAAAAAAATTACCTTATAAAAATATAAAACATACATACTTAACACAAAACATACATAGATAAATACATAAAGGAAATATAGAATATAGACTCTGAAATTATTTACCCACTTAAAGGAGTAGAGAGAAAGAGTACCTTCACGCCTGTTATCCCCGAAGAGGTAGGCAGAGGTGCGCTAGTAAATCCGGGACTCGTAAGTCCCGTACATATACTAGAACACCCACGATTGGCCAAGGTACATTCCAATCCCGGGAAATACCCTACCCTTAAAACCGGAACACGACCAAGTTCCGGTACAGTATTAGAGCTTAATAGAGTCACGTCTCGCTAACTTTTTTATAACTGCCTCATTAACTGCATTATTTATGTAAACTAACTGAAAAGGCTTAAAAGCTCGACCTCAAGTGTAAAAACATAATCAAAACTATGTTGTCTGTCATACGAAAATGGCTTTCCATATTTGCTTTTATAAAATAAATTAAAGCAAAAAAAACTTTTTAGAAAAAGCTTTTATTTAAGTACTCTAAAAAGAAGAAAATTGGTCCACCATACATAGTACATATTAACTCAATGCCATATTGGTTTTAGAATGACATCATGTACCTTATCGTGCATTGTCGGTTAAACTAAACTTATATACAAATTTTCAGCTCGATCGGATGAAGATATCTACTTCAAAATTGAGTTCTAATATTCCACCCGAACATACATACTTACATACATACATTGCAAGTTAAATAAAAGCTAATTTAATAAAAATAGTTTATAAATGATCCATAAAAATAAATTAAAGTGTTTGCTTGTAATATTAAAATAACCACTTTTTACTAAACTCATATACCCAAATAACATTTTTTTGATTTTTATCTATCTATCTGTCTGTTCCAGCTAATCTCTGGAACGGCTATATCGATTTTACGATACTTTTATTGGTTTAGCTGATGTAATATTTAACTTATGCTACATTTATTTTAGAACTATACAAAACGAATTCAAACGTATACGATGTTGCAGGCATAGGTAGCTAATTAAAAATACAAAGTCAAAGTATAATGACGTTGAGTATTTTTTAATTGGTCACAAGTTAATCTCACGAAGCTCTTCTCAATTCAGACAGCGACAAATTACTCGAGCCTGTAATTTAGAACCATTCGTCTACCTTTCTGTGAATTTCGACGAGCTTGCTTCGTTGCTTTTTATGGACATGTGGTAGCCAAATGCGTTCGCGCATCCCGACTGCGCAGAGATCTTTTGTTTCACTCCAACAGCCCACAATGGATATCGAAGAATGTATTTTTTGTGCTGCTCTTTACGTGTGTTGAAAAAGAAAAAGAAATAATGAATGGACTTCAAAGCAATAAATGGCGGGTTCTCGATGATTTTTGCACTCTTACAACTTCAATGATTCTTTCGTCTTTATTGAGTCTAATAGACATTTAACAGCATGCTGTATTTATTGTTCTTGTATATTATTTATCTATCTATCGAATACCTTTAAACGAGCAATTCTTGCATATATCAGCGATTTCGGAAAAGGCCCAAACAATCTTCTTGAAATTTTGTATTTAGGGGGTTTCGGGTGCGATAAATCGATCTAGCTAAATTTTATTTTAAGGTTTTACTTATTGATTGTGCTTTCTTTGAATTCAAACCTAATCATTATAATACGAAGCTAAATTACGCCAAAATTTACAAAGTTAAAATAGCTCAGTTTGGATCGGGCGCCTAAAACGCAGGAAACCCTTGGGTTCAAATCTCAGTCGGATTGTTTAGTTTATTTGTTTTCGTTTTTTTTGAGAAATTTTTTCTCACATTAACAAAGAAAATATAATTTCAAAAAAACCTGATGTACTTAATAAAAAAACACCGAGCAAAGCTCGGTCAACCAGGTGCTTCTTATCTATAGGTATGATAAATTTATATTATTATTACACTTAACTTATGGTAACTCACTTATTAAATCAAAATTTGTTTATTTATTAAAAAAAAAACAGTAGTACATAGTGAAAATACTCATCAGTGACTAATTAAAAAATAAGAAGTGCAAGTCGAACCCACACACGAAAAATTCCTTTTTGTAAACACCGCAACTAACTTAACTCTTTAAATATTAATTTTATTCTGTTTTTAGTATTTATTATAGCGGCAACATCTTTAAAAATTTGAACTATCTAGTTATCTTGGTTTAAGAGATACTGCCTGACGACAAACGGACAAACAAACAGATAGACAGAGAAGGGTATGTCGTGTAATGGGTAAATAGTATAATAGAGTTTACTTAGTTAGTTTGAAATAGTATTTAAAATGTAGTACCATTTTTACCCTTTAGGAATATAACCATAAAATAAATTAAAGTTGGATCAGTTTATTTGATCACTTTTGACACTTTAACAAAATTCAACTTTGCTATTTTGTATTAGTATTATTTCCATTTTCAAAGTCGGCGTTGCACATTTACTTGGCTTATTCATTAAAAAGTTATGGTTTATTGTCATTATTTATGTTATATATAAAATTCTCGTGTCACAATGTTCGGGGCTTTAGTCAACTGAGACCGCTCCAAAGTTATCCCGCGGGATGAGTTGACTAAATAATTAATTTTATTATTTTTGGTTTTGTCAACTGATCCCACTTAAAAAAAATATAATAATGTAGTGCGTTATTTGAAATATATGTACAATCATGAACAAAAGGCTTTGGGATAAAAATGACGCACCATGGCTTGGTTGTATTGATATATTAAAACAATAAAAAAAATGAAACAAAAATCATAGTTGTTTGATTAAAATTTGCTTAAAACGATGTGAAGGAAGTTAAAATCATAGTCGTTTGATTTAAAATACTAGAAGTTGAAACTAAATATTATACAATACAGTAAAATTAAATTACTGAAATTCACATTTATAACCGAATAAAAATTAATAAATAAAACCAAAGAACTTACAAAACAATATTTTGATTAATTTTGCTTATAACTATAACACCGAGGCTATAACAAAACAAGGTAAATAATCTATACATACATATATAATGTATAGGTACATAACATTAGTTTTATTCAGAGAAAAACATCAAATTGAGTCATTTACAATTTTAATAAACATTGATACTTAAAAGTAAGTAATTTTTCCATTACTTAAATCAGTATTCGAAATTACATAATATTACTAGGTACACATTGTATAAAAAATCATATACATTTTTTTAAGCAGTGCCCTATCGTATATCGGCCACTTAGTAATTGATTTATTGTATAATTTATAGAATTTATAGAATCTTAGAATTCAATTTTTAAGTAGATATCTTCAACCGATTAGGCTGAAATTTTGTATACACGTGTAGTTTGGATGACAATGCACGATAAGGCACATTACATCATTCGAAATCCAATATGGCGGACTTACTTAATTCTACAATATGAGTAACAAATGAAAGGGCTCGTTGGGCTTGGGAGTAACTCGAAAAGTAATAAAAGCTTTTTCTAAAAAGTTTCTTTTGGTTTTTAATTTATTATATTACTATAAGGAAAGATTTTTTTTATCATTAAAGTTATGCATTATCCCTGTCAAAAATAGAGGTTAGTATTGTGTTTAATACCCGTGCGAAGCCAAGCGGAGTTGTTAGTACGTTGTAAAATTTAAAATGTCATATATAACAACAGCAGATGTTGGAAATAATTTTCGAAAACAGATTTTCTCTTATCTATAGAAATAAATAAAATTAGCGTGACTGTTAATTAAAAAAACCGCTTTTTACTAAAATATATAATATTATGTATGTTTACAAGGTACACATACAAAAATAATATTTTTTAAAATTTTTGTCTATCTGTCTGTCTTCCTGCCTTTATATCTGTCTGTTTGTACCAGCTACCGATTTTGACGGGACTTTCACTGGCACAGCTGATGTAATAAGGAATGGATACTTTTGTTTCGGAAATGTATAAAATAACTAAATAAAAACGCGAACTAAGTCGCAATCGCAGTTAGTTTATAACCTAAAATAGATTGCATAGCTTAAAGAAAACATAGAACATAACATAGTTTTAAATAAAACATAAATCGTGACATAGTTTTAAAGAATACATAAATCATGACATAATTTTAAAGAAAAGATAAATCATGACATAGTTTTAAATAATACTTAGATCATAAGTCATAACATGGATTAAAATATGTTTATTGTAACAGGTGTGCGACATATGTGATGCTAACAATGAAACCAAGAAGCACCCTCCAGAATACGCTGTGGATGGGATGGAGACTTGGTGGCAGAGTCCTCCTCTTTCCAGGGGTATGAAATATAATGAAGTCACCCTAACCATCGACCTCGGACAGGTAAGTTAGTATTTTCTACATTAGTGTAGTATTTCGCATCAAAAAAATTACGACAAGTAGAGATCATATCCTTTGTGGTCGAGTGAAGACGGTAGCGACCTTGACTCACGGATTCCCGAGTAGGACAACTTTTTCTCCTTAGGTTTTTCAGTATATTGTTATTAATATAAAACATAATGTTACCACAAAATTGAATTTGAAACAGCGTTCATGTTATTTTTTTTTTCGAATTTACAGACGAATAGGGGAGGAATGTTACGAGAATGAATGTTTCTTAGATAATAAAAAAAAATCAAACTTTCAGTCAAATAAATATTGTGATGCAAGTTGGTATGTTGGTATGTCGATGCATGTTTGCGACAAGTGCTACGTCTACATTTTCTTCGTCTATCCGGGACTCACAGTTCCCAAAATAAGCTTATAATAGTAGTGAAAGTGCAACGACCCGATTGCCGCCAAACGGGAACTGCGTAGGGACATTAAATAATTATAGCACCTGATTACAAAACTGTTTTGTACAGGAAATGTTCATGTTAAATATTTATATATATGATGATACATTTATGCATATTTTGTTCTGTTTTACTGTTTGTTAAAATTGTCAGTATTATATAAGACGAATTCATCTATAAATTAATATATGTATTGCAAAATTTTATGACTAAAAATAAAAAAAAATCCCACTTTTTTCTATAACTTCAAAAATTTAATTGTCTGTGATTATAACATTATGTAATACTCATTTTTAACTAAATTTTTTATAATTTTGATCTGAAATTAACAAAATTTTGGCTTCATATTTTTATTTCACCTATATCGATATTATTGTTATATATCCTTGTATTTTGTTCTCTAAACTTTAAATAAATAAATATTACAGGACAAATTATACAAATTGATTTAACCCCAAAGTAAGCAAATTATATGCTTCTGTTATGGGTGTTTGTCAACGATACTAATACATAGAAATCCTTAAATAGATACAATAATAAATTTAATAAACACCCAGACCTGGAATTACAAACCACTATAAATTATAGTCACTCGGCCAACGAGGCGGTCAAATTTAATAAACTCAGTAAAACTTTTAATAAACTTAATAAAAGTTTAGAGAAGAACATACAAGAAAATAAAAATTTTTTTTTACTACTATATTACTTGCAAAACCACAATCACATTTATATACAACTAGCTTTCTGTCCGCATCTTCGCCCGCATGAGTTATTTTAATAACACAGATAATTTTTCAAACGGCAGAAAATTTTCCGACTTATTGCGTAAAAACATACTCTTTTTTAACGTAGTCTGTTAAGGAGGCTATGTTTTTCCTCAAGGCCAACTCTATATCTGTACCAAATGCCATCAAAATCGGTTTAGTGGTTTAGGCGTGAAAGCGTAACAGACAGAGTTACTACTATCGCATTTATAATATTTGATCAGGCGAATAAATTATTCTATTGCATGTAATATTATGATTTGTTCTTTATTTAAGTTTATTCTGGATCTTAGATTGTTGTATTGCGATAAAGCTATTTTTATATCTATGATAATCCAAATATTTTATTGGTAAAATATTTGTTGTGTGTCCATTCATACATTCCCTAATACCCGATCAATACCTATTAATAATAATTGTAATTGATGGATTCTTTTATTCGCGCATATTTATATGTTATGTAGTTTTTTGTGTGCTTATAATGTGTGGCTTTATGTGGCCATTTTATTAAATAAACTGAGAATAAAAATATATTTATTAATTTTGATTTATTCAATACAAAAGTAGCCTAAGTTACCCCTTATTATATCAGCTATTTGCAAGAGAAAGTCACAACAAAATCAGTTCAGCTATTCCAAAAATTAACTGGTTGGGGAATTTTTATATATTTATCGTGTATACATACGAGTACATATGCATTTAGTTGAAAGCGTTTATTTTAACATTACAAACACTTTAATTTTATTAATTTGTATTGATATAAAAGTTTTTGAACAATTTTTTAGTTGTCCATTCTTACTATTTATTGGCTTTGCGAAATTATTTCATGATTCATGGCTTATTTCAAGTAAATGTCATGCAATGGCGAAATATCCAACCTTAGCATATGCAACGTTTATTTAAAAGTTTTTAGTATTGCGATTATTAAAGTAAATTTGACATGCATGGATTATTATTGTTAAATATAAAAATAATATTTAATATGAATGTTAAAATAACTGATTGTGTGAGTTTACTGAGATACACACTTTAGAAAAAGGCAGGCTTGTTTGATGTTCTATTTATCATATAAGAGCTAATTCACTCTACATATTGGATATTACTGATATTATGATTTTTTATGAGATAAGGCAGCAAACAATCACACGGCTTTCCTATAGGTAAGAGGCAACTGTGACCCATAGACACCATAGACGTTGTAAATCTGTCGTTGTCCTGTATCCGGGATGTTAAGCCTAATGTTCACGTCAATTAGTGTCAAGAATAAAAATAAAACCAAAATTTTAAAAAATCCGCCTTATACTATATTGGATATAAATAATTTTATTTTTGCTTAATGCGATTTTTTTACATTTCTCTTTTTCATTTCCTTTCTTTCAGTGTATATTATGAGGTGTGTCTATTATTAATACGTTCACAAGATATGCATCCACGTAGCATCTTATTATCATTAACATGTGCGATCATATTATTATACTCATTTATTATTATATATGGTTTTGAAGTTATTGATATTATGTTCGCCGAAGCGTCTGAATAAGTGGTTTTGTAGAAAATAGTAATAATTTTAAAAGCTTTTATTTAACTTGCATTGCATGTATGTAACTATGTATGTTCGGGTGGAATCTTAGAATTCAATTTTGAAGTAGATACTTCATCCGATTAAGCTGAAATTTTGTATACGCGTTTAGTTTGGATGACAATGCACGATAAGGTGCAACCTCATTCTAAATGCAATATGGCGGACCAGCCAAGATGGCGGAATAGTTGTTTTTAAAGCACTTCTACAATAAGGATATCAAATGAAAGGGTTCGTTAAGAGCAACTCGCGAAATAATAAAAGCTTTTTCTATAATATATACCTGGATTTTATACTTATAATATATACCTGTCAGTAATATTAAACATCTATCTCATTCTCATAGGGCTATCTGTATCTCACAAATTCGACTTGTTTCGACTTTGCCAACATCATAAAATTTACTATACCAGCTATACGAAGTATTCGTAAGCGTTGTTAGGAGTATAATCTATAGAAGTACCTACCTTTGGCTTTATGGTACTGAGAATTAATAATTGAATGTCAACTTAAGCTACGGGAAATGACAAATGACAGATTTATTCATAAAACTAAAGTACTATCTGGAGATCAGACTCCTAATATCTGTCCGCAATATTAAACATCTATTTCACGGTAGGGCTGATTTTACTCTGACAATGTCGGTGTTTTGAATTTTTTATTTCCACAAAACTCGCAGAAAGAGACGTCAACCCGTTAAGAAAGAGATAGCAATACTTCGAATTAAGGATAGATTGTTGTAAGGAATGAAATCGCCTGACAGATACTTTAGCTTCATGGTTCTGAGAATTGATAATTGATTGTCAACTCGAGTTATGGGAAATGACAAATGACAGATTTATTTCACAACACGCTTGCAAAGATTAACGTTTCAATCTTTTTAGGGTTTCGTACCCAATAAATATAAAATAGGCTGAAAATATATAACAAGACTTCTCTGTCTGTCTGTCACCAGGCTGTATCTCGTGATCCGTTACCGTTATAAAGTTGACAATTTGTCGTTTTTACCGACTTGCACTTAGGCGGTTTTTTAATACTATAAATTGAAACGTTAATCCTTATGTTTTTATTGTCATTATAATATACAGAAATTGCATAGATTAGATAGACCTTAATAGATCGCCAAACTTTTAGTGATAATTACGATATTTTGTATGATATTTACAATAATGTGAGAATCATACTTAAGAAAATGTGGTTCTCACGTTATTGTAAATATTGGATAACCGTATATTATAGAGTTTATAGTGTCTGTTTATCAAAGATATGTCAAATGAATCTCCTATCGTCTTCATCATCATCATAAACATCCCGGTTTTGCTGCTTAAGTTTATTGACCTGTGATTATCTTTTTTCCAGGAATTCCACGTGGCTTATGTTTTTATTAGAATGGGCAATTCTCCCCGCCCCGGACTTTGGGTATTAGAGAAATCTACTGACTATGGGAAAACTTATAAACCTTGGCAGTATTTTTCGGATTCCCCACAGTAAGTGAGATACCTATATTTTTTTTAATTGCATCGGTGGTCGAGCGTAGTCAGTAACCGACTTTGTTGCATGATATTCCGGATTCGATTTCCGGTTGTGACAACGTGTCCTTAAGAATTTTTACTACATGTCATATAATGGGACCTATCTTCGACTAATCGTGGGTGCATATGTATCTATGCCTACCTTTCCATGGATATTTGTTACCACTTTAATGTTCCCTAAATATATAAAAATAACAAAAATGTAATATAGTAATAATTAAAGACGACCTTATCGGTAAATTAACGGTCACTTCAATGCCACCTTTCGGTACGTAAAACAGTCAGCGAGATATGAGTAAGATATTTGAGAAAAAAGTTATGTATGTGTATATAATCTTATTAGAGTAAATACTTAATAATTATTGTCAATAGTTATTAAGTCAGTAATAAGGAGTATAATATGAAAAAAACTAATTTCACATGAAACATTTTTTTAAAAGTAAAGGTTTTCGCTATCTAGATTCTCTCATATATTTTTTCCCGATACTCTACAACAAAGCTACAGACATACCTATAACCTTTCCACTTTTTCGGCATGTATGGATATAATAAAAACACAAGGACGACAAATGTATAATTTTTCATAATATATTCGTATGAGATGATTAATAGGCGTGTCACATAAATGGCTGCTTGGTAGTTCAATGTGTTGGATTCTAAATACAAATATTTTTTTTATTACTTTATATGTGTTCTATATGTATATGTGTGTGTATCGTTGTAAGTTTATGTATGTGTGTTACTATTTTTTTTAACATATTTTTATTTTATAGTACACGATGCCTTCCGTTTTCCAATCACAGCATTCAAATAATCCTGGGTTTCATCTGAGACTTTTTTTATTTACTTCCCTTGGAATCACTAATAAAATGGAGACACGGACATATAGATTAGAGTTTCTAATTTGTTTAATATATTTTTGGTTAATAATAATACAGTTTTGGTCATCTTAGGAAGACGAATATAAAAAAATTATGACCGCCTCGTTACTCTAATGGCTAGCGTACACGCCTAACTATATCGACTAACCACGAGGCTCGGGTTCGATTCCCGACGGGGACAGGCATTTGTGTGATGAAAGATGTTTGTATTTCCGGGTTTAGGTTCTTATTAAATTTATTCTTGTATCTGTTAAAGTATTTCTATGTATTAGTATCCTTTTCTAACACCTATAATACAATCATTTAAGTTGCTTACTTTGGGGTTAGATCAATTTGTGTGATTAGTCTAAAAAAAATTACATCCGTGGATCATATTCAATGATTAATCATCTGATATAAGACTTTCTGTCTGACATCAACGACTAAAATAGCATCCAATATATTTCATCATGTAATTAACTGTTTTTAACCAAAATCGAATTTTAAAATATGCGACATTCTATGATCGGTTCTAAGTTTTTTTCTTTAATTTATTTATTATGTTTACAGAGATTGTGAGCGGTATTTTGGCAAAGAGAGCCTGCAACCAATAACAAGAGATGACTCTGTCATATGTAGCATTGAATACTCCAAAATTGTACCACTGGAAGGAGGAGAGGTATATTTTATTGATTCTTAATTAAATTATACCAATTTGTACTTAGTGTAATTATAAATTTGTTTTATAATTACACTAAGTACTTAGTACTTATTATTTTACCAAACCAAGCATTTCCTATATTACTGCAATCTAGAATTGTGACAAATATTAAACTCTGATTATCACTTTATGAGGTTGGGAGGTTTTTCATAAAAATCATATTGTAATTCATAATTCCTGCTAACAGCTTTTTCATCCATTTTCATGGTTCAGGATATATTTTCAAATGTCATTTATGTAACTTCTGCTTAAATATTTTAACACCATTTTCAATTGTTTCGTTTTCATATATTATGTAGGTATGTGTTATTGTGTGTGAAATTTGTATTAATATTGCTATCTTTCTTTATTACAGATCCCCATCTCATTGTTAAATTACCGGCCATCGTCAAACAAATACTTCAATTCATCAGTATTACAAGAGTGGACTAGAGCAACAAATGTGAGGTTGCGATTATTAAGGACTAAGAATTTACTGGGTCACCTCATGTCTGTCGCACGACAAGATCCTACAGTGACCAGACGAGTAAGTTTTAATATAATTTTCTTTCCTAGTGATTTTGATTTACCTTTCCGGATACATAATAATCACTGGCCAAACATCACGAATGATTGAGGCGATAAATAAGTACTATTGAATACAATCTCTTACATTTTTGTAATATATGTATAAAATAACTGGTAGATAAAATATTTACCAGCTATTAAGAGCAGATCAAATTGACAATAGAAATACAAATAATATGTCCTTTTTTAGTTCTTAGGGTCTTATAAATTAGGCTTAATATCTTGATCACAAGACCGCTGTAACAATTTTATATTATAGTATATATAAGCCACGAATACCTCTTACCTCTAGAAAAGCCATAAACTTTGTTGTTTTCCAGTATTATTTATTAGAATAGCAAAAATCTATCCGAATATACCTATCTATTACAAAAATGGTACCTATGTAATACTAATGTGCATTTTTATTTGTTTTTGTAGTATTTCTACAGTATTAAGGATATAAGTATAGGTGGAAGATGTATGTGCAATGGTCATGCTGACACCTGTGACCCAGCTGACCCTGAAAGTGACTCCAGTATTCTAGTTTGCCGATGCCAACATAACACTTGTGGCAGTCAGTGTACAGCCTGTTGTCCAGGTTTCGAACAGAAAAAATGGAGAATCTCACAGAACTGGGATCGGTTTTCATGTGAACGTAAGTAAGCTCGTAATTTGGGAAAAGGCTGTTTGTCTATAATACCATCGTCGAGATATCACGAAAAAGAAAATAACGGTGGCATAACCTATGAGCGTATCAGTATATTTTACTGTACTCAACTATATATAGTATATATACCTAGATATACCTGTCTATATCATATTTGATTTTTCATTAAATCTATAAGCGTATTTTTTTTCTTATAGCAATCATACTAACCATACTTTTTTTCGATAAAATATATTTTAGTCATATTTTTTAAAAAAAATAAATTGTTATTTAACATTAAATTTTATCAAAATAATCAGAAATACAGGTTTATTATAAATAAACCATAACATTTTAATGTTATATTATTAAGTTAGCTGTTTAAAATATGCAATGTGGCGCGACGCAGTATAGCTTAAGGTCTTTGGCTCTTAAAAGAGTACAAATTGAAAAAAAAAGGTTTTTCGCGCCATCCCTTAAATTCGTTTCGGTATTTATTACAAAATATTTTTACTTCCTCGACTATAATGCCAAATTACGCATTTTTTGTTAATAATTAATAATATTAATAGTGCATATATTTTAATTTAGCGTGCAATTGTCACAATCATACAACTGAGTGTGAATACGACGCCGAGACAGATGACAAGCGACTATCGCTGGATATTCACGGGCGCTACGAAGGTGGTGGTGTTTGTAAGAATTGCCAACATAACACAGAGGGCATTAACTGCAACAAGTGTAAAAAGACATACTTCCGACCGTACGGCAAATCTTGGTATGAGCTGGATGTCTGTCAACGTAAGTACAAATTTTTTTGAAGATTAACAAAACTCTTCGTATATGCTCTTTCCTAAAACTAATTAAATACCGACTTCAAAAAAGAAGGAGGTTATCAATTTGATTATTCCTTCCTTTTAGTTTTTTGTATGTTTTGCGATATTTCCGAGCAATAATGAACCACATGATTTTACACATACATATCTTCATGCCAGGTCTGTTGCGGGGTAGGTAGAGGCCCTATATACTTACTGAACTCCCTTCACATTCATTATTCATAAAAAAAACACAAGTTTCAGAGACTTCACCACCCTCGGTTAATACATAAGCACCCTGTACATATAGCCATCCACATTCGCATTGTATATCTGTTTATCAATTTCCCAAATTTTAAAATTTATCCCAAAGCTTTTTTTTAAGGGATGAGACAACAAACAAGCATAATATGTCTCTCCTGATGGTAAGATACCGCGGCCTATAAACACCATAGATGTTATAGGCAGTGGCGTAGCTATCGTAGGGCCCGATGGTGCAGTGCACCAGGGCCCCGGACCTCAGGGGGCCCTTTGCCTATTAACCTAAGCTTTGAAAAGAGCGGGTCAAGGTCCGATTCTTTCTCTATATACCGGGGCCCTTGCCCACTTAGCTATACCACTGGTAATAGGTGCGTCACTGTTTTGTGGCCGCGGTTTTAAGCCTAATGTGCAAGTCTATCGGCTATCTTTCCACTCGGTACACTACAATGTCATTATGGCTCGAATAGATAAGGTGGTAGATTCTGACCGGCCGAGTTAGCGCCAGTCTATTACCAGAGTACCACCTCACTCGGTTATCTTGGAAGTGACCCAGTCAACTTGTAACCTCGTACGTTCTGCCTGGTAAGGAGATGGTCTATTCTACACACGGCAGTAGTACACAGTACCCGGACCTATACGGGGAAATATATGTCCTTTTTCATTTTTTTATAGCATAAGACAGCGAACAGGCGCACGGGTCTTCTGATGGTAGGAGACAACCGTGGCCTATAGACACCATAGATGTTGTAAGTGTGGCTGCCCTGTGGTCGGGCTGTTAGATCTTATGTGCAAGTCATTTAATTTAATAAAACATTTTTTAATATTGTTTGTTTATTTAGCTTGTAATTGCGATTTGCACTACTCTACCGGCAACTGTGAGGAAGAGACCGGTCGCTGTGAATGTAGAGTGGAATACAACCCCCCCAATTGTGATTCTTGTGCTTATGGATACTTCGACTACCCCAACTGCAAGCCTTGTATTTGCAACTTGAACGGCACAGAAGGGCAACACTGTACTCCTACTGATGGAATGGTAAAAATGATTTCACTAAGCGTAACCCGAAACTTCGCCTAAGTTTAAAAAACCGAGTGTTAATTTTACTAAAATCCACTATTTCTTTGTCATTTTTCCCCAAATTTTAGTTACACTATTACCCTTTAGATATCAAGATTTAAGAAATTGAAAAAACGGTTTAGTAAATTTTACGCGATATAAAAAACAACTGACAAAAAAAAACATATTTTAGGTACGTTTGTGTCAAAATCAAGTTTTTTAAGCATATCTATCTGATACTTTTAAATGAGCAATTCTTGTAGGTATATTTATTTATGCCGGATTTCGCTGTAATATGGTAAGTAGGGGTTTTTGGGATATAAAAAATGGATCGATATCTATACAACTCTGTCGGTAGCGCTAGGTGAAAAATAGCACTGACTTCGGTTTCATAGACTTAGCGTCAGATGGCATTTTTTTCAAGCAGGCGAAAGCTTATTGAACTGAGAAAAAATAATTATTGAGTAAAGCTGTCACTCAGATACTTCTTAATTAACTGACACAGACAGTATTTCATATTACGTAGATTAGTAAAAAACAACGTTCCAAGACAATATTCAAAAGTATGTTACTACCGTGTTAATAACATCACAGATGTCAGGCATTTATTTCATGGTCTAAGATCCGAACCCAAGCCGACTTTCACCGAGCTGATAATAGAATAAAATTTATAATAAATTTGGTATATTAGAGAATCCTGTCCCCCTTCCATAGTTTACGTGCCGAGCATTCGCACTTTTTTTATTCAAGGCCCCAACAGAGGCGACTGCAATGTTCCGTCCTTTATTATTACACAGTATATCCGGGGTAGGGATCTCTCTGTCACTCGGTTTCATACGCGTGGAAATTTAAATATTTAAAATTCGCAAACCTCTATTAGGACCAACGTTTTTACAGACAACCCTATATCAACGTGTTTGTAATAAAACAACTCTTATCCGGATATACTCGTAATTTGTTTTCTGTTATTATAACAAACATTAAACATTAAATAAAAAATCATTTTTTTAAAAATAATTAAAAATATTTTGTCCAGGATTTTTTTAGGCAACCCATTTTTAATGTATTCTCTAATATACTAAATTTATTCTAAAATAAGTTTTATTCTATTATCAGCTCGATGAAGGTCGGCTTAGGATTGGTTTTTCTACTATCAGTTATAACATATTCTAGAATCAGAATAACCAATATTGGCAAAAACAAGCAAAACAGTTGATTTAACTTTATTATGAGGTTTTTTTTTTTAAAATAGCGCTTTATTTTATAAAATAAGTTTTCTTTCAGTGTCCATGTAAATACAATTATGCTGGAAAATCATGTGAAATGTGTGCTGATGGATATTACTCCCCAGAATGTAAAAGTGAGTTACTTAATATATCATTATAATATATACAAAATGCACGATTTATTTCAATATTATAATTCACATTTCATGAACCACCTGTCATTTTCTCTATTATAGAAACTTATTTTTTATATTAATACTAGCGATCTGCCCCTGTTTCGCACGATTACATTATTAATTTATTATGTATAAAAACCTATCTCCTAATCCTGAATCACTCTATTTATTGAGAAAACCGCTCCAAAATTTGGGTGACTTTAAAGATCTACACATAAGGACAGATAACCAGAAGCGACTATATCAGCTTCCAAATCGAGAGAATTTGAGGAGGATACAAGGCTACTACCATCTGAACTCTACAACCCAGATTACTGTAGAATATTTTTTTTTTTTTACCGTGGATGATAAACACCATAGATGTTGTGGGTGCGTCGTTGTTTTATGGCTAGAGTGTTAGGTCTGATGTGCAAGTCGACCTTGCACCTTCAAATTTCCACCTGTTTCGCTCTCTTCAGAATTCTCTATGCAGTATCAGGTTAACATGGACTGCCAAAACCATTAGTTGCGGTATTTTGACCAGAAACCCCAAAATTTCTATAGCAATGGGATCATGTCCCTACCTACAAGATGGCAAAAAGTTA
>DVZL01000057.1:0-33830 GCA_018236625.1 Lasaia peninsularis
CTATAGACACCATAGATGTTGTAGGTGCGCCGCTGCCCTGTGGTCGGGCTGTTAGACCTTATGTGCAAGTCTACCAGATCCCCTGCCCTCCGGACTGGAACACGACAATGTCATTATGGCGGCAGGAATAGATAAGGTGGTGGATCCCTACTCGTGCGAGTTGCTGCAGAGCACTCTACCACCAGTGGTCATGTTGATAGTAACCCAGTTAACCTTTGCTCGCCTCTTACGAGCTGCATGGTAGGATGGCAGTTGGTCTATTCTACATAGAAGACCCGGACCAACACGGGGAAATTATACATGTTATATACGTATAAACCTTCCTCTTGAATCACTCTATCTATTGAAAAAACCGTATCGAAATCCGTAGGGTAGTTTTAAAGGTTTAAGCATAATATACATATAGAGACAGACAATAACGGGAAGCGATTTTGTTTTATACTATGTAGTGATTTTGCCACTGGATTTCGCTTTCTATTTAGTTACGCGCTAGTTTTTAATAAATTTAGGTAAAACAGTGCAAGCGTTTAATATTTGTTATATTTTTAGACGCATATTTTTAATTTGGCACATATTTAATATTAAGTTGCGCTCTTAGTAACAGACGAACTTTTGTACATATTTCCAAATTTTATATAAAATTTTTAAAACTTAAATTATTAAATTATTAAAACATAATTATAATATTTGTAACATACTTTATGTTACCTCGTCTCAGCCTTACCCCGGATTATATCAGACGATATCGGGGTCGGTTACCTAATCTAGGGGGTTTGACTAGGACACCAGTTTTTAGCGCGAAGCGACTGCCATCTGACCTCTGCACCCAGAAGTTAAACAAGGACCAAACCTAGATTTGGTAAAATTGAATTTGATTCAAGGTTTCCTCACGATGTTTTCCTTAACCGTAAGAGCTCTCAGATATTGTACAAAAGTTATAAAAACTCATGGCGGGGTTCGAATTTGGACTACCCGAATGGAAGTCCGAAGCGCGTTATATTCTAGAAAAATGTTTGGGATACTTTAATAATAGTTTTTTTTTTCATCTGTTATTTTATAATTCTCATGTGTTTGTTTTTTATCGAGTCAAGTTTTTTCTATTAGGCCAAGTAGAAAAAAGAATTATCCTTAATTAAAAAGAAGTTACACATAACATCATACTTGATTTTTACAAATACAATAGAAATCAAAATAAGTGTATAGCTCTGAAGTTAGCAACAAATGGAACTACTGCGCACGCGCGTATTTTCGCAGTGCGTGTGTTTTTAGCCGCATTGTTACAAGATTTCCTGTCATACCGGCTGTACCGGCAAACTTATTACTGCCTGAACTTAAAAAATAGACGTTAACCGATTCTCAGACCTACTCGATATGCACACCAAATTTCATGAGAATATTGAAAGAAATTTGTGAGAAGTTGAAACGTTAATGGAGTGTATATACGCGAGCTCAATAAACAAAAAATCAAATTGAGATTGAAGCCAACGATCATCGACTTCAAATTCATATTGAAAACTGACTTTAAAGTCGATTAACTCCCTCAAACTGTTATAATGTGATGTAGAAAAAAAATCAATAAAACCGTTATCTAATGAAAATCAATTAAAAAAGTTCGTTGGAACTAAAAAACTATATCACACGGTTTTTTACGTGAGGGGGGAGATTGGAGAAGCCATCCGTGAAAATCCACCCTTGAGAAAGTGTAAGCAACGAACTATCACAATCAACGTTCTGACCACTTCAACTGAGACGGTACCGTTCAAAATGGTGGTAACTAACCGGAAGTGTGTTTAACAGGTGCCATTCTACGGCAGGGTATTAAGATGCCTTCTAAGACATAGAATACACACTATCTATATGTATAAGAAAAGCAATATTATCGCCTCTGAGGCTGGCTTTGACATGCGAGATTCCGAATTCGATTCCCCGTAGGGCAACTTGTTCTTCTAAAGTTGCCTCGCATTGGATTTCTGTCCGATGATTTATCCCGTGTTGGTCCGGGTCCCTCGTGTAGAATATACCATCTGCCTCTCTACCAGGCAGCTCGATTACGAGTTAAGAAGTGAACATAGGTAACTGGGACACTATCACCATGACCTCTAGAGGTAGTACTCTACCGGGTAGAAATCTACTGCCTTACCTATGACATCCCGCCGCAATGACAATGACATATCCCGGTCCGGAGGTAGGGAAGCCGGTAGACCTACACATAAGATCTATCAGTCTGATTATGAAAATGGTGTCCATATATGGTGTCTACAGGACACGGTTGTCTCTTATAATCAGAAGATCTATATCAAGCACACCGATCTCGCTGTCTTATCCCATAAAAAGACCAACGTAGGATTGTTTTTATTCGATCCCTAAGGAGGTAAAAGTTTATATGTACTATAGTTGTGTCAAATAGTCAGTCCCATCCCAACAGGATCCCCCCGTGTTGGTCCGGGTTCCATTGTAGAATAGGCCAACTGCCTTCTACCCAAGCAGCTCGTAAGAGGCGAGCACAGGGTCTATTGTCACCAACACCATGACATTGACTAGGTGGTATGGTAGAGTCTTACAACGATTCGCCCACCACCACTGGTATTGACATTGGTGCCATCGCCTTGCCTATTCCTGCTACAATAGTGTCAGTGCTCGCCATTGTCGTGTTCTGGTTTGGAGAGTAGGTTAGCCGGTAAACTTACTCACGCAAGAGACTTACCATCCCAGCCACAGGTTGGCAACGCACCATTTCCACCTTTTGTGTCTATAGGCGCCGTATTTCTTACCATCATAAAATCCATTTGCTTGTTTGCCTTCCAATAACATTAAAAAAACAGGGAACGGTTTAAATAACTACTAGACAGCCGCAGGCAACAGCGAATTTAATAATAATTGTAAGTAGGAATTACCCCTATAAACACCTGTAATAATATATACATCCGGTCTGTGACCACCGCGGACGGTACCGTCTCAGTTGAGGTGGTCAGATCGTTTACCGTGATAGTTCGTTGCTTACACCATTCTTGAGGGTGTCTTCATGGATCGTCGCCTTCGCCCCCTGGCTTTTTAGAAAAACGCCTGGGAATATCTATGTTGGTTTTAAAATATCAAGAATATCTATACAAATAAATAAAATTGGAGTATCTGTATAATATAATGTTCAAATAACCACACTGCAACTAATCCCAGAGCCTTCCATCTTCAATAGGGAGAGTGAACAGCATGTGGTTTTAGTTGGTATGAGGTACTCCAACATATTTTTTTTAATTAATTTTATATTATACAAAAAGGTGTCTTAATTTGTATTGAATAGTAACGATGAAGATCTTATTAAAACCTATATCTAATCTAGCATAAAATTTATACCTAACTAGCGGACCTGGCGAATTTCGTACCGCCTTTCATTGACAGCTAATAATAGTTTGTAAACAAAATGTTGCTTTTCCTAATCTCGAATTTTTCCTAGTTTTCTTACTTTTTCAAAAAGAACGCCCAATTCGTCAAGCCCTTCTTTTAAATAAGGAGGAAGCTATGGAAAATAGTAAATTAAAAAATATATACACCATCACGCTTATATCATCGAAAGGGTAAGCAGAGATACATATGCATCCACGATTAGCAGTATACACAAAATTCAATAATCATAAACAAATTTCATCCATTTTGTCTCTTAAACTCGACAAACTTTAGCTTGTTTTCAGTTTACTTCCAAAAAAAATTGATTCTAAATTCAACTGTTATTTTTTTGTATAACAGTTTAGTTTATTTTTCGATTTAAAATTAAAAAAAAACCTTTTTCCGTTTCTTCGCATGAGTCATAAAAACGTTAATTTCCACTTCTTACAAAAGTTTAAGATCCAACTGCGTTGTTTCTATGTTTTCCTGTTATTTATTCATTATTCATACTCGGTTATTAAACAAGACTGTTAGAAGAAGTTAAGTTATAAAGAGATATTATAAAGACACATATTATAAATTTACTACTATATTGCTAATGTGAAACCGTTCTCTAAGGTGTTGTAGCCGATGTTTTTATTATCTTTTATGGGTTAAAACAGTGAACAAGCCTATAGACACCATATATGTTGTAGGTACGTCGCTGTCCTGTGACCGGACTTTTAGAACTTATGTGCAAGTCTACCAGCTACTCTACCCTCCAGAACAGAACATTACAATGTCATTACGGCGGCAGTAATATTACATATTCCTGCTATACCCTTAGGTCTGGACTGGAATACGATAATGTCATTATGGCGGCATGAATAGGTAAGGCGGTGGATCCCTACCAGGGCATGTTGCTGCACAGCACTGTACCACCGGTGACGCAGTTAACCTATGCTCGCCTCTTACGAGCTGCCTGGTAGGGAGGTAGATTATCTATTCTATACACGGGACTCGGACCAACTACTAAATTATAATTCAAAATATTCACAGTCACATTTCAACAAATGATTCAATTTAAAATAGTTCATTATTATAAAAATCAAGAAAACTTCAAAAACTAATATACGGTCATAGATAGTGTTACCCCTGTTATTTTTCAATTATTCATAGATAAATCCACATATTTTGTAAATAAGTGAATTAATTATACCGTATGTTTTAATCATCTACATATCGCACGAATAGAATTAAAGTGACTTAACTCAAAATGTATCTAATACTCGATTTTACCATTTCACTATAAATATAAACTTACATTGTAATTGTGTACTCAAAAGGCTAATCCACAAAATTTGGTCAAAACCAATCGTTTGCGAAACACGAAAGATGTTTTCAATACTATAATTTTTGAAAACTTTCTTGCTCATTTATCACAAATTGAATTCGATCACTTTAATTCTATGTGTGCGATCTATTACAGTCTATTCGGTATTACATGAACAAACAAATCTCATGATCAGATCTTAGTCTACAAGGGGTTAATAATAAATAAAAAGCGCCACCCCACCCGCATGCCAGAACAGAAGTCGATCGTGTCAAATTAAAATGAATTTAGTCCACATAAAAACTACTTGGTGCTCCACATCCTAGAGGGAAAGTACAAAAATAAACTCTAAATCCATATCACAAGATATAGTTTAACAATTTTGACGATATACCGTTGGAGGGTGCAAATAATAGGGGTTGTTTGTTTTTATCAGTAGCTTAATGGTTTTATTCTGTTATTAGAATATATGGTTATTGTAGACGAAATCGTATTAATATACGAGAATTTATATTTAGCTGTCCTAGCGAACTTCGTGTCGTCCGTACTTAGTAAGAAAACTAGATGTTGACCAATCAAGTCGATTTTCATACCTGCCCGATTAGCACTCAACATTTCACAAGAACGTAACGGAACTGGATAAAAAGTTATATCCTACTCCTGTCTCCTGAGTCTAAGCTACCTCTCCACTAATTTTTAGCCAAGTCGGTTCTGTCGTTCTTGAGTTATAAACTGTGTCAATAACAATATTTTTGCGCTTAGCCAGCCATTAACACAGTTAGCCATTCTTTTTATTTATATAGATTAATAATCGAAAAAGACTGATTGGTGAACAAGCTCAAGATACAGCGACTTGGGGAATGCTGAGGAGACCTATACTGAATAATGGGCTCCAACACAAAAAAGTGAGAGTTTAATAAATATTTCACTTAATATAGATATTATTGATGCGTCCTAAACAGTTAAGTTCAGATTCAAAATATAGACCATTTATTAACATAGACCATACAAGTGGTATTTTTTTTTGATAAGACAGTGAATAAGCCCATCGATTTCATTTCACTCCTGATGGTAAGAGACACGTTGTTATAAAATGACAATATTATAAACATACTTATAATATTAGGGTGAAAAGATTGACTGGACGACGATTATTATTAATAAATGTTTAATTAAAATATACTGAAATTAATTTTAAAAATTGTAGAGTTCGACCAAACATCAACATCGAGTATAGGTGCGTCACTCGATAGCGGTGTCAATGTGTGGTGTCTATAAGCCACGATTTGTCTCTTACTATTAGGAGACCCATGCGCTTGTTCGCTGCCTTACCCATAGAAAACATATATTCAACGTCTCTTTTATTCCAATCGCCCTGTCTTAAATTCTCGTCATTGTCGTATTCTAATTCAAAATACAATAAGGAAATCATCCAAAAGATATGTTAATATTGTAGTGTCCGTATAGAAAAGTAGTTTTATTTTTCCTTAGAATTACAAGATTTATTAAAAGGCCGGCGCTCTCTACACGTGTCGTTGACCCATCAATAAAATTGACGTTAGATGTAACAAACGCTCCTCCATCTTAAGTAACAATTACTTAAAGTATGTCAAGCCAATTTCGTAAATCAAATTCAAAGTTCGCATTTCCAAATATTGCTGTTTTGTATAAAAAACGCTTACAACTCTTTTTATATATATCATGAAATCGTAATGAAGTTGTGTCTGTTTATTTCATAAAGATATTTGAACAAAATTAATTTATTGGTTTTTCACATTTGTGATTATTAACAAAGACATTTATTATCGTGACATAATTTGCGCTAGTCAGGAGTCGAACGCAATTTTCGGTACATATTTGTCAGTTACATATTATGATCTAGTCTTCTCCATGTTGGTCCGGGACCCCAGTATAGAATAAACCATCTGTCTTCCTACCAGGCAGCTCGCTTATGAGCTAAGAGTGTACTAAAGACAAAATAACGCCTCATCTATTACTACCGCCATAATGACGTTGTCGTGTTCCGGTCCGATAGAGTAGCCGGTAGACTTGCATATCAGGCCTAACAGCCCGGTCACAGAATAGCGACGCTTCTACAGGACATTTATAGGGCATCCTGAGTATAATAATATGGCATTCTCAACACACAGAGAAAAAACTGGGAGTTTTTAATAAAAATTGGGTAAGTAGTAGCAGGAAAGAAAAAGCTTTCGATGTAGATCATCACGAGAAACAAAATACAAAAGTATGTATATTTAGATTCTGTTTTATGCCACAACTTCTTAACGGATTTTAAGGAAATTTATCATATAAACATATTAGAACCTGGATTCCGTGGAACAACTGAATGAGTAATACAGCTAACTGACTTTTATATGGCGAAGCCACGGGCAAAAGCTAGTATTAAATATATCTGTAATTTGTAATTTTATTTCATTTTGCATACGAAGTTAAATAGATAGTCAGCAAAAAAATATAAACACTTCATTGTTTTTATCATTAGGGTTCCTCACGAAAAATTAAAAGTTAAAACTTGAAATTATCAGTAATCTACACATATTTCTAAACTAGTAGTCTGCCCCGGCTTCGCTCGGGTGGAAATATAGCATATGTCATTCAGTGTCAATCCGTGCATTTTAAATCTGTAATATTTTCGATTATTTTCATTCATATCTTCTTTTGTAAAGGGTCATATTGATCTATATTAAATGTACATTAAAGATTTAAGCAAACGTATGGATGAACGGACAAGAGGAAGCGACTTTGTTTTATAATATATTTATTGCCCAACATATATTTATTGTCTGTTTGTTTACTCACTTAAAACATCAGCTATTTACTCCAATTGTGAGTGTAGATATCTTTTGGAAAGCTGCAGGTATGGTTGGTGAAAATTCCACTTTAACGCCGGAACCGATTATGATAAAACTTTGCTGTTTTTTTTATAGAAGAGGAGGCAAACGGGCCAGTGGGTCACCTGATGGTAAGTTAACACCACCGCCCACGAACAACCTCAATACCAGGAGTATCACATATTATGCGTTCTCGACCGTGATAAGTAAGCTCTTTTCTTGAAGGTTCCTAAGTCGTATTCGTTTGGAAATACCGCATGGCTGTAGTACGAGGCAAAAAATGCTCCTTTCGACTAGATCTTCGTTTTAATTAGGCTGAATGTTTTGAAAACCTTATCCATAATCGTCAAGCTCAATTAGGCGATTGCAATGTGAGAGCAATTTCAGTTGCGTTTACGAATCATCCAACTATTTTACATCGGAGACGTCGTCAAAAACTATTTGAATAACGTTTACGAAGATTTAAATATGCGGTTGGGTAAACGTGTTTGAATATTTATTGATGGTCCCATTTTGTCTATACAAATAAATAAAAATGGAGTGTTTGTATGCAATATTAAAAAAAACGCTTTTTACTAAATGCATATTATGCGTGTTTGCAAGGTAGGAATACCAAAACCATATTTTTTAGAATTTTTGTCTGTTTGTCTGTTTTCTACCCGCTAATCTCTTAAACAACTGAACCGATTGTGACGGGACTTTCACTGGTAGGCAGCTGATGTATTGTATAAAATAAAATAATTAAATAAAATCGCGGACGAAATTGCAAACAAATTCACATAGCTCCAAAGTATATATAATAAATATAAATATTTAAATAGATATCAGAATGAATTTAGTAAACACCCGGAAATACAAACATGTCCTAGTCGGAAATTGAGCCCTCGCCTCGCGGTAGGAGGTAGACATGTAGGTTAACCACTGGACCAAAGAGGCGGTCTAATATCATAGGTGAAAGAAAAAAACTGAAAAATGTTTAATTTTGTAATGATAAAAAATATATAATATTAATTTTGGAAAAAATCATCAATGTATGTTCAAGAACTCCATGATACATAATTACCGGTTTTTTGCGAATTCGCCCACAATCGTCAGTTATTCAGGATTTTGTGCACTTGTGCTTTTCCACAAACGTAGATGTTATAAAAGTAACCTAAGCTATCCCATATAAGATCAGCTATCTGCCAGTGAAAGTCCCGTCAAAACTGATCCAGCTATTTCAGGAATTAACAGGTACAAACAGATAGAAACAAAGACAGACAGACAAATATCTTATAAAATATTATATACTCTAATTTATTATACAGATACTCTAATTTTATTTATCTTTATAGATTCCAAATTATTATTACTATTATACACAAATTTATTATCTTATTGTAAAGTTCCAAATTCGTCCAGTATTTTTTGCATGAATGAGTAACAAACAAAAATACAACCTTTGGCATTTATTATATTTATAAGACATGAAAAAAAGTTTATTACATCACTAGGGCAATAAAATAAGAGAAGTGTCATTTCACATGTAATTTACAAATATATATTTTTTCCGCCCCAGTTGTGTATACTATTTTTGTAATTGGAGGAGTCAGAAAATGACAACTTCGTTAGCACAGTGGGAAGTAAGGTGTCACTTTTCACCCGGAAGGCAGATGTAGTACATTACATCGTTAGAGCAGTGTAATAATAAAAGTGCCAGAAGCAGTGCCGAGGCTGACAAAAATGTGATCTGAGGATGGCTTTTTTGACTAACTAAGTCGGAAACTGGCAACTTCGTAGGAACAGCAGGATGCAGAAGAAAATAGCACTTTCTGCTCGGAGGCCAGAAAAATAATACATCAAAATAATATAGATAATATAATAATTATAATACAAATGAAATAACAATTAAATATTCTTCATAATGTATGTATCCATATTTTGTTGATTTATTTAATTATTTATTCAATCGTATTCAAAAATTGATCAATGTAACTCGTATATTCGTCAGAAAGTCGTGTTTAAAAATATGGGGAACTACATAGTCATAGTATAAATACTAAAAAATAATATTTTGGTTATATGATCATAAATTAATATATTGTTCAGAAAGCTACATATGATTTACACATTTATAAGGAACTCTATATGGTCACAGTATCACTACATATTTAAAACTAAGCAACGGATTTTGATGCGGTTTTTTTTGACAGATGGAGTGTAAAGAGGAAGGTTTTTATGTATATAACATGTATACCCCTGCAAAGCCAGCCAGGGAAAATATTTAGACTATGTAGAGTTCATATATTGTCATAGTATAAATAAATTATTATTTATTAATATATTCTTCTGAAAGTCGCATGTGTAAATATGAGGAACTCTACATAGTCATAGTTTAATAACCTGTAACCGATTCACCCCTCGTCATTCATTATTCTTATGGTGGCAAATGACCGATTTTACATTTGTCATAACATTCTAGATGTGGCCTTCAATAATTAATACCAACATCAAAATAATTAACATGTTTATCAATAGCACTTGGTAAAACACAAAAATGTATGGTGATGATGATGCTAATGCCGATTTTGACGAACAACCTATTTTAAGAGTAACTAAACAAAAGAAATGAAAACATTTCAGTAATAACAATCGAAATATTCCAGGGTATATAGACTGAACGTCTGTAGAAATGTCACGGACAAACTTATCTGACTGAAAAGTTTTTTGTCTCTTTCTATTACTTGAGTTGAATAAAGTAAAGTAAGTTTAGATATTTTAACCCGTGTTGGTCCGGGTTCCGTTGTAGAATAGGCCAACTGCCTTCCACCCAGGCAGCTCGTAAGAGGCGGGCATTGGGTCTATTGTCACCAACAGCGTGACATTAACTAGGTGGTAGAGTGCTGTGCAGCTACTCGCCCGGGTAAGGATCCACCACCTTATTTATTTATTTATTTAAACTTTTTTGTACATCATATACAAATATGTTATACAAAAGGCGAGCTTAATGCGTATAACATTCTCTACCAGCCAACCTTTGGACCAACAGAAAAAGCAATAATGGCAGATGCATCAAAAAAAACAATAGAATTAGAAACAAACAAAATAGAAGAAAAAGGATACTTTATGAAATTATAGTCCAAGTAAAACAATATTTACCTAGAATACTAGTTTTCCGCGTTATAAATTTCAGTGTAAAAGTCAAAATATCTACTTCTAAAAGTTATAATAAAGGATTGTCTGTCATCCTTATACCTATAGGTCGTTTTACGTTACGCCAATTGTAAACCCTGATCAGACTTCATACTTTAAATGAGAAACGTATGTACTTTTTCACATATAATTACTTATAATTGAATATGACTTTTTAAATAGCCGACCGGTTTCGAGTTTTACAGAATCATCAGGGCTAAATAAGTTTTAGCCCTGATGATGTATCTTCTAAATATACATATGCATTTAGTAAAAAGTGTTTATTTTAATATTCATTTAATTAAGTCCAATTTTATTTATTTATATAGATGAATTAAAATAAAAAATGAAGTGATGAAAGAAAACCGCTAAATAAGTAAATTAAAATGAATAACGAGTTAAAATATTAAAGTTACTCAGCATTCTTTTTGTTTTAAGCACACATCATATCGCTAAAACAATAACGGTACCAACGTAACAAAGTAAATTAGCATTTTTAATGCGTACTTTATTGTTTTATTGTCGTGATCTCTCAACCCTTTGTTAATAAACATATTTGAACAATATTTCAACCTGCCTAAAAACCCTTATATATTATTAGCTGCCCGTGGTTTCTCCTGAAAGTGCCAAATTATAGAAACAACTGTAGGTATAACAAAATGCATACGCTAATATAAGATGAACTGTACATTTAAAAGTTCCCGTACAACCAAGGTTTCAAGTTATTTGGTTATACAAAAACAAATGCTAAATTCGCTTTCGCTCTTTTTTTCTAGTCTACACTAAGGAAGCCTAAGTCTTAGTAATAAGGTTTCAATTTTATCCTTTGGAGATGGAACTCTTAAAATTAGTAAAGCTACGTTTAGGAATAAAATAGTATGTTACAAAACCAAATACCATCGTCAAATTCCTTAGATAAGGTAGCCGACCCCAATATCATTTAAAAAACGGGATAAGGTAAAAACAAAAAGGAGAAAATATGTATATCTTCACGCTAATACCTTCCGCGATAAGCACAGAGTATCGTATACAAAACTCAATACGTGACTGGTAAAATTCATCACTATATAGGTATATAGGTAATTTAAAGACCAAGAAAGTGTTACACGGATAAAAATTTATACAAATAAGGCGAAAAATTTGCGTAAAAAATAGAATCGGGTGTTTGTTTCGAAAAGTTTTATTAGGGATCTGTATAATTTAAACAGTAACTCTAAACTGGCTCACGTTGTTATGCCATGAATATAAATCGTGATAAATTCCTTGCGGGGACCGCGGGTGGGGTTTGAGGAGCGACCTCTAGGGGATTTTCTTAAAAATAACTTTTGTCAAAGCAATTCGGTGGAGACGGTAGATTTATAGAAAGGTGGTGTCACCTCCGTAATTAGTTTTTAACTAGTTGTGATAAGGGTTCAACGAGCCTCCTCTTAGTATCTATATATCTTACTTTTTTAAACACCATTATGCTATTTTTTGTGTAATATTATGTAGAGATTGTATCTCACCGGTAATTCTTTGTTATAAGAAAATAGCAACACCATGGTGACTCTCAATAAGATTTAATATTTCTATTTTTTTGAAATTAAATAGTTGAAGTTTCAACCTTTTCAGACATCTCTTAAATGGTTATAGTTGGAATATTTTTATGTGGTTTTTTTTAATTAAGTTAAGATAAAATTGGCTAAATATAACTACGATTAAATATCAATCACTGATGTGAAATAATATAGTAATTTTATTATTTTAACATTATTACTGCCTGTTGTTGTATTCAAGTTTACATTCTTTCTCGTTCCACATATAAATAAGTACGCATGTAGGTAGATGCCGTCTTTTTTTATACAAAAGGCACGATACCCGTCTCAAATGGACATGTAGATCTTACCATACGAAAATTATTCTATTTGTAAATTTCAAACTATAAAAAACTGAGAGCATTACGTTGTAAATCATCGAAAATATGAAATATTCAATAAACAGACAAACTTTCACCAAACAAAACATGCATTGTTTGTACGAACAAACATTTTTTTGTTACCATATCCCATAAATTTCGAACGTCATATCACACGGACATTCGCTGGAATGATTTACGTACGGTAAAAAAAAATAAGAAAGTTTTACCGAGAAACTTCTTTATACCCAGAGAAAGTTACGTAAAAAACTGGAGGCGCTTAGAAAAAAGCAATTTCCTACCTCAGGTGTGTGCGATGTTCTTTATCTAACTTTGCATCCGAACCGCTCTACTTTATGACGGCGTATTTTTTCAAAGTTTTGAACATTTTATTACCGTGTACAGTGAGCTCACTTTTGTTGCGTCTAAAGACCGACAACGGCGGAACAATTGTTGTTTTGTAAACTAGCTTTTTTAAATTAGCTACCTGTTTTGCATAAAAAAACGTTGCATAAAGTCTCTGCAACCGTTAATTAACCGTTAAGTGATTGTGTAAGAGGTTAGCAAAAAGTTGCAATAACTCGGAGAAAGTCGTTTAGTCATCCTAATGTAGTACTGGTAAATCTGGCCCTTAGGGTCCAAAGTTCGATTGAGCAATTCTTAGGTGAGGTTTAATCTGCTTAATTTTAGTATCAATAACATATTCGTTCGTACATTATTCATACTATTATTAAAAAAATGACGTAATTTATAAATTGCTGTATCATTATTCATTATTCAAGTGCAGTCAGTTAGGGACTAGATTGCTCAGATCTGAAACATTTCGCCGGCGTTAGATACCTACACTGCTTTATTTTCCTGAAGTTATAACGTCAGTTCTCGCCATTGTTATGTGGTTATTTTAAAAATTAGTGACACAATACCTGAAAGTGGATCTTATACAAATGCAGTCTGTTGTATATGATACATATAAATTCGCCCGAGTAAGTACCACTGCCATAACTTTTTCTGAAGTCAGTAAGTCAGTGTTTACTATTGTCGTTTTCTGTTTTAAAGGAGTAAACCTGTCTGTTTCAAACTAGAAGCACATCTCTAACACATTTGTTGTATATATCTAATATATATAAGTCAGTCTCCTTATCGTCCCGGATAACAAAAATATATTTTGCGTATACTTAAATATTATACCGAATCTTAAGATATATTTATTTACAAGTTATTCTTATCGTAGGTCCTAATTTCATCTTTGGTGTCTGCTATAATGAGCGCTACATAATTTTCAAGTTAATAACTCAGAGACGTTACAACTCCTTTTAATGGACACGGAAAATATAATTTGAAATACTCTTTATGGCGGCCGTAATGTAACCAAGTGGGCCAAAAAATGGTTGTCACCGTCTGGCGAAGTACATTAACATGAAGGGTGTGAGGGAAGGAGGCTTTATCAGAAGGGCCTTTCCTGCGGGAGGGCCAAATAATGCGATATTGCTCGTTTAGGTGCGGTTCTATTTATCTATTAAAAACGCAAGATTTATACCCAAGTGTGTGGGAAAGAAGGGAGTTTTTATGTTGTACTAAAAGTTTTCAGTCGGGAAGGATTGACATGTGTAGACTTGATTCAACGTATTTGTAACAATTTTGTGTCACGGTGTTTGTTGCCATACTCATTTGAAATGGTTAAATCGATTTTAATAAAACTTCATGTATACACTTGATAGGTTTACTTACATGATATGGATGGTCCATTCAACTTTTTTTTTTAATTTATTTGACAAAACTGCGTTTGCCCGGTTAGATAGTTTATTTTTATATAAGTGAATGACAATTTCAATAATAATTTCAAGAGAAAACCGAAATATAAATATTGCTTATTTGAAATTATAACTTATTAGTTAGTACGTAAGTGTGTGTAACAAAAATGTGTATTTTTGTTAGTAATAACTTTGTATTATTAATCTAAGGTTTTTTTGTGGGATAACGGCGAACAAGCAAATGAATTTCCTGATAGTAAGAGGCCTATATACACCAATGATGTTATAGGTGCGATTAGATAAGACTAATCTGATGGAAAGTGAAAGATGAAAGAATATTAAATTAGAACAAGATAATCAACCTTATCTTTAAAAAAAACTAATTTTGAATTAGATCTAGAATTATAGACAAAATACTTTAAAATGAAATATTTTTGTAAAAGAAATAAAACTTTGTTTTTAAAAGTTGACGTAATATGCAAATAATAAAAAAAACTTTTGACAAGTATTAAGTTGGAAGTTACTATTTATGTCATATACCTATGTATGTAGTGGTTACGACATTTAGTGCTTGATATTCTCTGCCTACCACGCAAGGAACCTGGCATGAGGGTATATGTCTGTGTGTTGAACCAACAACCTAAACTTATTTCATATTGAAGTAAATTTTAGTGAAACATAGCCTTCGGTATTTTTACATACATTTAAATATAAAATCTATAATATGTATTTTATTTTGATGTTGAAAATATTTAAATTTAACGTTTCATAGGGAATAAAAAATTTAGTCTTTTATCGATTAAATAAATAAATAACCTTTAAACTTAATCAGATGATCTTGATAATAGGCATACCCTTGAACATTTTTGAATAAAAACTGGTTTTAGGATTCCGCACCAAAATTGTAAAAACAGAAACCTAATACAAAGACAATGTCTGTCTGTCATCAGACTGAATCTCATGAACCGTGATAGCCAGAACGAACAACGTACAATCGTATTTTTTGTAGTATTTATAGATTTTTTTTATGGTATAAGACAGCAAACAAGCACTTTGCTCTCCTGATGGTAAGAGACGACCGCGACCTATAGACACCATACATGTTGTAGGTTCGTCATTTTTTTGTAGCCGGTATACTAAACCTAATGTGCAAGTCTAGCCTGCGAACCGGAACACGGTAATGTAATTATGGCGGCAGGAATAGGCAAGGCGGTGGATCTGTACCCGGACGAGTTGCTGCACAGCACTCTGCTACTAGTGGACTAATTGGGAATAACTTTGTTAACCTATGCTCGCCTCTTACGGGTTGCCTAGTAGGAAGGCAGATAGATGGCCTATTCTACACAGAAGATCCGGACAATATGGGGAATAGTACGAAACCCTCAGTGCGCGAATTCGAATCGTACTTGGCCGGTTTATTATTTATTTTTTTGTTTGCGACCTCTAAACTGTAACAAATGGTTAGTATAAACATTAAAATAATGATTAATAACATCATCATTGAATAATAAAGAGGAATATTTCTAATAGATTCAGCAGCTGCTAATCGATGCTAAAAGCAGGTGTACTTTAAGATTTACGATACCTACTCGTAGTACTTTACTTTTACCCAACATTAAAAAAAGGAGGAAGTTTAACCTCGTTTGTATTTTTGAGTGTTGTGCTTGTGTAGATATTTCCCTAGCTAAACTCCCTGCAATACAGTATATGACAAAGTCGTGTTCCGATTCTGAAGGTAGAATTACTTTAGATTTTCCCCCGTGTTGTTCCATTGTAGTAGAATAGGTAATCTGCCTTCCACCCAGGCAGCTCGTAAGAGGCAAACACAGGGTATATTGTCACCAACACCGTGACATTGATTAAGCGGTAGAATCTAGCAACGACTCACTCCGATTGGTACCACCGCCTTACCGATTCCTGCCACAATAGCGTCAGTGCTCGCCATTGGCAGTGTTGTGGTTTGGAGCGTAGGGTAGCTCGTAAACGTACTCACGCCAGAGGCTTACCATCCCAGCCTCAGGTTGGCGATGCACCATTTCCACCTTTGGTGTCTATAGGCGACATGTATTTCTTACTATCAGGTAATCCGTCAACATGTTTGCCTTCTAATATTATTAAAAAAATATTTTTTTACTAGGTTAATAGAATTTTAATAATTATTATTTCATTCAAATCAAAAAAAGAATTAGTTATCTTTGAAAACGCGTATTTATTATTTAACACATGATAAATTTAATCAATTTTAGTGTTTGGAATGTATACAATTTTATTATTATGGTATTGTTTTCTGCAAAATTATTATTTTTCCAAATAAAAGTTACAATGAAAATACAACTGTGAAATGGAAATGTTTGTTACTATGATTATTAGAAAGGTGTTTTAAAGTGTTACAACCCCTTTGCAAACCCTGAACCCCTGAGTTAACCCTGTCATTTTAGATTGTGATTTAAAAAGTCTTTGAGAGTCTAGAATTATATTACATATCAAATAAAGCGTGTATATCTCTCAGATCAAACAAGTCTTACTAAAAAAAAATAATTACATAATTCATTACTTTCATATGCTAAATATGGCTCTTCTAACTTTGAAAAGGATAGTAGGTATAGTAGGCGTCACAGTAGGTATAATTAAATGCCTGAATAATGTCCATAATAACGTATTAAAGGTCTGTGTATGTTTATTATCAAGTGGGAATATTGGCTCGAAACATAGTGCTAAATTCACATCCGACACCCGATACTGTGGTATTATCTCCCATTAACTATTTGTCATCGGATGAACAATGCGCGGGCTCCAACACGGACTATCTTACTCAATTTGCCCCGAATAATTACCACCTCCCGGAAAAATTACCCCGAAAATTTCCCCTTAATTGCCAGTTATTTAAGTTGGTGAATATAATTTTGTTGGTATTAATGTTAATTATTGGTTCATTAAAATGTAAGGGAATTGTTAATTTGATTGTAATTGGAGTTTTTAAGTTTTAAATATTAGTGTTTTATTTCCAAAGTTATTTAGTTAGGCGTCTTCATTGCTGGCCATAGGGTAACCCGTGCTCGCAATTGTTGTGTGTAGGTTTCGCCCACAGAATAGCTTATAAACTTACGCAAGAAGCTTGAAAAACAGTCCCAGATTGGAAACATACTATGTGACCAAAGACAGATTGTATTTCTAACCAATAAGAAATCCTTGTCATATGTTTTCAAATAAAGTTTAAATAATAATAAAGCGTAGAAAGGATGAAAAAAGTTCGCTTTCTCAAAATTTAAAATTATGTGTATGTAAACAACTGCTTGGCAACCAAATATGAAATAAAAAATAAATATAAATAATAATTCGGTACCTATGTAGTACCTTGTAAATATTAGGTACATACAGACACTCCAATTTTATTTATTTGTATATGTCATAAATGTTTTTACTATTATGATTGCTATGTGCTATTTCAATTTAAAAGCTATAAGTTTAATAATAAAACTCTACGTATAATACCGAAACCATATGTATATCTAGTTCCAAGTAAATTTAAGATGGAGAAAAAACGAAGATTTCTTGAACTGGAGTCCAAGCAAGCATACCTGCTCGACCAATGACAATCCAAAAGCAACCCTCCCGTTGTATCGGGGGATGAAATATTAAAATCCAATAAAAACTCACCTTAATTTAATATGAATATTTTGACAGATGTTAGGGTCCTGTTACGTGTGAAGCTTCTGTTCTCGGACGAGCTAATAAATAATACTAGTGTGAGTTAGGACCACCTAGCGAGGAAGCAAGCATGTTTACGGCGTTTCCGAGCAGTATTGTGCCCACCTACGCTATATATTTTACTGAGCAAATTGCTCAGTTTGCTCGCCGTGTCTAATAACCACTTAATGAACAGGACTTTTCCATATTTAAAGTTTAATCTCGTTCCGCAGCGACTCTAGATTATAACGTAATATTAACTAAGCTATATTGTTTGTTATAAATTAGAATTATATAGGCGTCCTCTTTTGTTTTGTTTCCTGGACCTTCAATAATTCAGTACGATCTACTTACAAAGCCCGTTAGAGGCGTGTATATTATGTTTATTATCAACATCGAAAACTGACTAAGTAGTCATGCCATAGTTACTCAGTTTGGTGCTTACATTTTTCTGCAACTATAAGTTCAGCGCTCGCCATTGTCGTTGCCTGTTTTGTGGGTTTAAATACCTGGTTTTATAACGTAAATGCTTTGATATCCAATTGCTGGTAAAACATCATAAGTAGAGACCATATATTTTCGTCTTTTAGCTTCATATATGAAATAAATATGTATCTTATATATGGAGTTAATACACGGAAATATATTTATGAAATTAAATTATAAGTTGTTCACAACTTTAATAAAATAAAATGTGAAAATTTTCACCTGTTTTATATATTTAATTTTATATTCCAGCAAAATAATTATATGTTTTTAAGCTTTATGTATACATTAATGTGTATATATAATTACATTAATGAAGTTTCAGATAATTAAATTAACGTAATTACCTGTTATTACGTCCTCTGTTATATAACCAAAACGTACCTGTAACAAAATAACAATCATAAAACATTTATAATTAACACAGTTGCTTAAAATTAAATACCTATATATTTAAAAAAGTATTAATTTTGATTCACTGCACTTCATCTCATCGTACTAAAATTATAATAATTTCAGATATTTTACTAAAATTTTTACAAGGTAAGTAACAAATTTTACTACTCTACTTTTATGCTCATTAAAATATCAGTAGTTAGAAACAGACTATTGAAAAATTAATATTATTTATATTGTATACTATCTATCCTTGGCGCTTGGTGAAACTTCGTTTTATGTGATTAAATTTAAAAAAAAACACTTGCACTGTTTCACAAATTTATTTATTTTTTTTTTTTATATAGTATATATAAGCCGACCGGTTTCGATTTATTACAGCATCTTCAGGGCTATGTTATTAAATACCATAACATATAATTATGATATTTATTAACATAGCCCTGAAGATGCTGTAATAAAACGAAACCGGTCGGCTAATATATATTATATAAAAAATAAATAAATAAATAAATTAGTGAAATAGTGCACGTGTTTTTTAAAATGTTATCACATAAT
The DNA here is from genome assembly GCA_018236625.1 of Lasaia peninsularis. Lineage (NCBI taxonomy): Eukaryota > Metazoa > Arthropoda > Insecta > Lepidoptera > Riodinidae > Lasaia > Lasaia peninsularis. The sequence goes on from DVZL01000057.1 coordinate 19,489, forward strand.
TAATATTATTTAATACTATCGTACTTGATCTTAGAAATGCGAAATGCTACTATACTATTGCAGTAAGTACGGGGACGGATGAGTGAGATGACATGATAAATGAAAGATAATTAACGCGCGTCAATATTATTGGTCTATTTTTACTCACATTATAAAATATAGTATAAGACGTGGTTATATTTCACAAATACTTAACAACAAGTAACATAAGTATTAAGTCATTTTAGTCGTAAAATATTTCTGGCGAATTCACCGTATTCTATTTTATTCCCTTCACATTTAACTATTCTGAGATAATGTTACCAAGTTAAGAGTTTTATGAAAACGGACAGCTACCTTAAAATTACGTACTTGCGTAAGTACGTCTTATATACATAGTAGGTACTTACTATCATTAACCTCACTCTCGGTAGTAAAACAAATTTTTCTACAACACTCAAAAAAAAACAAAGTTCTAATTACTTATATGACACATTAATTGCGGTTTACCATCAAAGAAAATTTTAACTAATAGGCCTTCTTTTGATCTATTAGTTAAAATTGTAGACAACAAAGTGATCATTTAATCCTTCCCACTGTTTCAGAACATAAGATCGTTGTATTATAGTTAGCACAGAGTAAAAACAATAATATATTATTTCATTGACCTATATGCGACATTAATGTTGCTATCTATTTTTAATGAGGTAGAAAATAGCATCTGTTAATGCCCTTCACTCATCCGAATTCCTCGCCTAATGGTTTCGTACTTTGTTAAGCTAATCTCACTTCTATATATTTGAAAATAGGGATTGATATATGAAATTCATTCCCATTTTGAGCCGTCTTCAAACTTTGATAAGCAAATAAAATAAGAGTTTTATTCAAATGCAAATTTAAAAATATATTTATTTTATTCGGTATGACTCTAATATGATTTCGATTATATTTGTAAATCATATTCGGTTTGAGTAGTGTAACGAAACAAAAAAACATTTTCAACCAGCAAGCAAACGGAAGAGGTTCAATTCGAAAGTACGTTTTTTATGTTTATTAACTCAGTACTTTAACCCGAGTGATGCAATTTTAATAGTTATTATTTTCGTTTGAAAGCTAGTGCTGCCCCTGTTACCCAATATAAATATTATGACGATTGATTCTGAAACTATATACTTACCTCGTAGTAACCTAGTAATAACGCGAAAACTAATGTTTTTTCGAAATCCTGAAATGGCCTGTATGATTATTTGTATATTTTCTTATATCATCTTTTGTTTAAATGAAAATTAATACTTTGTCGATTGTGAATTATTAACTGTGGTTTTTGATATAGGTACTCCTATCTTAAAATTAATAATAATTATAATAAATAAATAAAAAACTTTTTAACGACCAAATTCCTTTGAAATGTAGAGACGTGTCCGTCGAAAACTAAAAATAATATTAGGAACTACTTATATAGAAAATATAGATTATCAAGGTTTCTTTTAAACTACAATACTAATTAAATACTATATTTAATATTTATGATCAAAAATCGTTTATATAAGTATTTTATAGCAGAGATTAAGCCAGTGGTGGCTATGACAGTTGAAGTAAAAGCTTTAACTCCACCCAAGGTCAACATAGGCCGTATGTTATAAAGCTGAGAGAATCTAATAAAAGCGTTCGAAATTTTCTCTGCACTCTAGACTATTTATGTTCAAAGTTATTAAAGTAGTAAATAAATTAGATAAAAAATTAAATTTCTTTTTAGAAAAACAATTTTTATCAAAAATAAAAACATGGTCTTTTATTTGTAATATGGAGTTGATCAAAATTATATCAGAATCGCTACGACATTTTAAAAATAAAATTAGCCTAAGCCGTTACTTACTACTTAAGTCAGTGAAATTCCCGTCAAAATCGCTCGAACCGTTTCAGAGATTAGCGGGTGCAAATAGGTAGACAGACAAAAATTCTAAAAATTTTGTATGCCTTACCTTGTAAATATACATATGCACTTAGTAGAAAGCGTTTTTTTACGATTACATACAGCCATTCCGGTTTTTATTTATTTGTATAGATATTATATGCATGAGAAACTCGTGCGAACCCGGATCGCTAGTTTATTTACAAGTTTATTGATATTTATAAAAATTCCCGTATAAACTCTCGAATTCTGATATTTAAAAAGACTAATGAAGTTACTATTAAAGGTCAAACATTTGGTTCAAAGTACCAAAAATATATCTTCCGACTTTCGAAGCCAACAAATGAGATGATGACCTTGAACGCCTGGACTGATTTCCATCAAGTGTAGCTTGGAACAAGTTAGGTATACTTTAATATCGTACAAAGTAACAGGTATACTTTAATATCTTACAACGTAACAAGTATACTTTAATATCTTAAAACGTAACAGGTATAGTATAATAACTAGTTTTTAATAAATATAAACTGTTTGTGTTGTCACGCACACATAAACTTCGAACTTTGGCACACTCCACCATAAATCAGGGGGCGTTATGCGCCATGTTTCACGATGTCGTGCGATCTCTATCACTCTTGTTTTGATTGTAATATGGACATCCCTGTCTATCGTTACGCTGGAGCATTGGGATTAGGGAGGGGGTGCTGTCTAGTCGTGACGTATTACTCGCCTGGTCGGTCAGCTTACTAGAATGTATTGCAGAACTTTTAATAGTAATCACGTGTATTTCAACTGTAACCAAATTGACTCGATGAGCCTTTATAGTACAGTAGTTAGCTCTTCGGAATTCCATAACAGTAGTGCAGATTCGAAGACAATTGAAAATGAATGTATGAAACTTCGTTAGTGGATTCATCCACGTGGTATATGTTTAAATCTCTTTATTTATTGCTATCATTTTCTTGCACTAAAAATATGTCAAGCCTCGGTGGTCTATTGGTTAGCGCTTCGGACTTCCATAAAGGCAGTCCAGGTTTAAACTCCACCATGCAAGGAGTTTTTTCTAATTGAAGTAAATTTTAGAAGTGCAGCTACTAACTAACCTATTTCAGGATAGGACCTGGTTCCAGAGGTTGCAGAGGTCAGATATTAGTCGTCCTTATCAAATTCCCTAAATTAGGTCGACCCCGATATCATCTTATATAGAAACGGGATAAGACTAGGACGAAAGCTTGACCAAAGTCCACAGATAGTATCAAAAAGCAAGCAATAATGAGGGGCAAGATCTAAGTATCGATATCGACATACTCGCTAATTAGTTACGTGCCAAGCTGACTTTATAATGTATGCCGGGTATGTTCTCAATGCAAATCGCAAGTTCGATTAGAGAATAGACAATGCGGGTACTAGATTATCGGACCACCCACACAAATTAAAATATTTAAATCTAACAATCTGCATATTTATATGGACATTGTTTACTTTAAAATTCTATAGTCTTCGTTTTTTATTTAAATGAGGCGTATTATTAATTTGATAAAAATGGTTCGGTCTTTATTGATTTATTTTCAGTGTTCTTCATTGTCGTGTTCCGGGTGAGAGAATAAGATAGGTTTAGTTTGAAAGCATTATTGTAGTCTGTAGTGTACCAATAATAAGTTATAAGCATGTATTTTAAATAATTGTAGATTATTTACCTAGGTATTTGCTTATTTTTTGATATCTAATAAGAAAAATTAAGTTACTTTTTAGTTAAAATACTATAAGTTACTATAACAGATAGGTATACTAAGGTATACTATAAGTTACTATTAGAAATAGGTCAAACGTTTGGTTCAAAGTACCATAAATATATCTTCCGACTTCCGAAGCTAACAAAGGAGATGATGACCTCGAACGCATGGGCCGGTTTCCATAGTGTAGCTTAGAACAACATCTATAATATTATCTTAAAAAAAACTGAATTATAATTGGTCCGTATGTTCAGAAGCGACAATATCACACATACATCAAACTTATAACACCCTTCTTTCCTGTCGTGAGTTAAAAAGATGAATATAATCGGTAAAGTCATTCTCAAGTTATGGCGCCAAGCTTTAGCGGGGAAAAAGGGGATTTTATGTATTCTATATATTCTATATATCTACACCTGACTCGTGTAATATGATTTAAAACGTGGACACAACATGGTAGCTCGCGATAACAGCCCCGAGTGACATTAATCTTATTTGTCCCAGACCAGACGTATCTACGTCCCAACACTAAGCATTTACGTCCTTATTTTGATTTGAGTACATAATAAATCGTTTTTACAGCAAACTCCAAATCTTCAATACTGCATGTAATAAATAGGTGAACATAGTAAAATTTTAACTTTTTAGGGGGGATTTCTAGAAATTCTTGTAAGGTCCAAGCACATAAACGTTATTTTTTGCTAAATTGTGGCTTTAGTTTAAGCTGGATAATATTGTTTTTACTTGAGTAACATCTGTCTGTTAGTCTACTCATGCAAGACTTAAAACACTTATTCTACGAGTTATTCATGCTTCTTTCTTTTTAAACATATAAAATAATTTTATAATTCTATCTGACATACTAGTATTGGCATTAGTTTTTGGAACACCACAAAGAAAACTTTGTTTCAACTATCAAACCATAGATGGCGTTGTGCCAGTAAATCCAAATCTGAAGATTTAATGTCTCTAGCTTATCATTCTAGACGAATAAAACTTTGGAAAGATTGAATCTACATTGTTTAAGGTTGATAAATTATATGGTTTGTAAGGTTAAACCCAAGGTTAAATAAGGTAAGGCCCAGAAGTAATTTTTAATTTTAAAAATAGTATGACAGACAACATTTAACATTACGTCTAGGTTTATTATTATTGTTTCAGTAAAATTTTAGTGTATGAGAATATTAACTTAATTCTAACTATTTATAATTACTTACCCAGTTTAAATAAAAAGTTAATGCACCTACTGATATAATAAAACAGAACATTCATAATTTAAATGTGTTAAACTGCCTATTCGAGTTTGATCACCGACGGAGTTGTGTGATAAACAAAGATGTTTGTATTTCCGAGTCTAGTTGTTTATTAAATTTATTCTCATGTATATAGAAGAATTTCTAGATATTACCTAATATGTTTTTACTCGCAAAACAAACACGTAATTTGCTTACTTTGGGGTTAGATCAATTTATGTAAATTTTCAAAACATACATACCTTTATATAATATATATATTATTAATATGATATAAATTTATCATGTAATCTATAATCTTATATTTTAAAAAAGAATCTAACAAAAAAACTGGTTTAGACTATGATATAATTTTTACCTTAAAAGTACCTCATTAAACCGGTTTTATGAATCGTGTCTTAAATTTCGAGTAACATATTTACATTTGAAATTAAGGAAATCCTAAAAAAATTATATCAGTTGGTACTTTTCTTTATTGAACGAATTAGAAGTAAAACAATGCTTATAAATCTAACTATAAACTTTGGTTTAACCTACAGTTTTTATATCAAGTGCTTCGTTCCAATAATTAAATAAAAATGCGGACGAAGTCGCAGTCACAGTTAGTTGGGAATAAAACTCGATTTTATCCCATTTTATAATAAGGATATTTTTTGTCACACTTCATCTGCATTAATTAGTTAATTATCCGTACATACTGATGTCATTGGGATAATATAATAGCAATAAATTGTCATAATAAACCGCCCAAACTACACGTATTTGTACCGACTAATTCGAAGGCCATTATAAATATCTCACGTTTGTTGGACATCTCATTGGTCGGTAATAAATATCGTGTTATCTCCCGATATCGACCGGGGACCGCACTGCCCTGCGCCCCGACCTACCCTCACTCTAATGAATTACACAATGAATCCTCATCTATATACAGAAAAAAGCTTTTAAAGGCACATATCAAAAATGCCCACAAAGCCTACTAAGACAGCATACAGATTTATAGCACTCCTTTTGTTAAATCACGTAATCTCCACGTGGAGCCGCGATACAAAGGTGGTAAATGAAAATATAGTTCCTCGTTCTAATGCTCAACTACTTATTTGATAATGTATTCGTAAAAAATTGACTCCGATTGTAGTGATTTATGGAAACAAGAGTAAGATTAAGAATATAGGAATAAAAAATGATAAGGAAGTAGATAATTGATTACGTTTAGGAATGATAAATGTTACATTTATTATCGTAATGTTTCTTACCCTTTTTATCTCTGTGAATACTATTCGAACAACAGAAATATATTCCAAATTTAAAAGTATTATTAAATTATGTTAAGAAATATGGTGATTAGTATAAACGCCGTGTGTGGTCGTTTATATCATGTTGAAATAAATAAACAATTAAATATCAAAACACTAACCCAGAATAAGATTACTTAAATGTGTTAATACATATCGATAAAATGAATAAAACATTACTTAATTTATCGTTTGTTTCAGTCGAAAACCGAATTTTTGACTTCGTTTTGAACCAAATTGAAAGAAAAACTTACGTTTTATAGGAGGGTATACTTTTACGTCCAAGTGTTTTCTGATAATTTGTTGTATTCAATAGAAAAAGCGTGAATGTCATCAGTAAATACCGATTAGACGAAAAGCAGTTTTTCATAATGTCACGCTTTCCCTATCGAATACAACAAATTAAAATAAAAATGTATTAACTGGTATTTTTACCATGATACAATTACTGAACAAATTCCTATGAACTAAATACATATTAAAAACGGACGAATATGCTGCCAGTAACTAATATATTCTATCCCCCTGCTTTATTATGACCATCGAACAAATAAATATCGTAATACCAACGATTATATATAGTCTACTATTAATCAAGGAATATAGGTACATTCCTAATAAGATAAGTGATTAAATAGTAAAAAATGTCTCATAGCTGGTAATTTATAGTGGTTTTGTTTATTACCAATGAAAGGTTTTAACACTCTAAATCATCGATTTGTCAGTAGTCATTGCGGCCAGTATCGTGTTCAAATTAATGATTATTTATCGTTCGAGTTTGGATCACAGCCTGTTATTATTCTAGTCATGGGCCATTTTCGTCAGTTTCCGGTTATCTATTTTATATATAACAAATTGTGATTACTCATTTATATTCAAAACAGGGTTTATTTGGTGGTCATTGTCGAAAGTTGGACCCGCCCATATATTCCTGGATCTAAATTAGTATAACAACCGGATAAGCTTTGTTTATCGTGCAGATATTTATATTGTTTCACGAAACTATCTTGAAATATGTCGTAAAGATAATTCACATAATTTATTATTTTTACTGTGATAAGATATATTTTCAACCCCCGACAGAAAAAGATGTCATAAATTTAACTTATATGTATGTTTCAGTATTTGTCTATCTGTGGCATTGTAGCTCCTAATGATAACAGGATCTGGATGGTTTTTAGCTATAATTTATGCAAAACTGCCCAGGTGACTAAGATCATCAGTAAATTTATTAGCTGCAGAAACTACTTTTGATTTTTCAAATATATTTGAGACTTGCACACCAGGCCTAACAACTCGGCCAGAGGAAAGCGATGCACCTACAACATCTATGGTGTCTATAGGCCACGGTTGTCTCTTACCATCAGGAGAGCCGTATGCTTGTTAACTTATTTATTCCATCGTATCATCCAGATAGGGGTTTACCGATTTATCTATTCCTGCTGCCATAATCCATTGTCATTTTAGGATAACCGGTAGAGTTGCACACGTAAGTTCTAAGAGCCCAACCACAGGACAGCGACGCACCTACAACATCGATGGTGTTTACAAGACACGCTTGTCTCTTACCATTAGGCGATCCATGTTGCTGGATGTCTTATCCCATTAAAAAGATATGTTTTCCTATGTTTTTTTTTAATCGGTGTATCTTATTTAAATTTTCTAAGGGGAACAAAATCACAGTGAACATTTTATTAGATCATTTAAATTTGTCAGTTTATCGTGGTACATTTCCCTAAATTTCTCCAAACAAAAAACGACAGACGTATAAATAAACAGCTGTTAAGTAGTTATCATATTTTTACTAAACAAGTTATACACATAAATTATACAAGTTCAAGGCTAAAGCAACAATTGCAGGCGTGACTGCTTATCTGTCTGATTTCCTGTAAAATAAGTCCATTTCATTATCATATATTTAACTACAATATATTAACGTTTCCAAAATTTATTCAAAAAACTCAAATTATCAACACACATTTATTATTCGTAATATAATAATTAAAATAGTTTAATTGGCACCATGTAGGTTAAGTTATATCTACTTATTAGCTGATATAGATAATAGTTCAATTTTGTCATTTCGTGTGTTTTTAAAAAAAATTGTCTTAGACCGAATACTTACTGGAGAAGGACTAACTGGAAAAGGGATGGAGTCCAATTTGTCGATATTTTTACTCAATCATAAAAAGACCAAATACCGTTAGTTACTTATTGAAATAATTTATTTTATAAACTCCTCTTCTTCACATTTCTACGATCCTTATGTAAATGGGAGAAATCCTTAAGGATCTGGAAGATATAATTGTAATAATCCTTAATACAATTATTTAAAGGATAAGCTAGCCAATAAACATGTGTAGGTATAAGCCTTAAAAACTTCAGTATAACGATATCACCCATGAGTAGCACCAAAAATATTTTGGAATAAAACTATTTACATTCATAAGCTATACCTACTAATTTTCATAGGAAAACTTAAACATTCAATAAAAATAATATAAGCATTTTAATATTATTGTTGATGTCTTTATTTAATAGCATTAACAATAATATTACTATTTACTTTCATTTAGTCTGATGAGATTACAAATAAAAATAAAACTTATATCAATAGTTTATTCGAAATTATAAGCTAGCATACTTTAAAAAATACATTGATAAAAAGATAGTTATAAAAGTAATGTTTCAAACAATGATACCGGTAATACAGACAAAAGGTGTCCACGATTATATTCCATGAACTTTTTTCACATTTGTTTTTTACAATGAAATAACTTTTATAATGTTCCATTTTCGATAAAAAATATTTATCGACAAAATGTACGTCAATTAGTACTTCACTAGACTACGCTTTCGGGTGCGAGCCTACAAATCACGCAGATAGCATCTTCTACAAATTTGAATCGGATCTTATTTATGATTTGCCTTTTTCACGGGTACATTTTGGGGAAAACTCAAACATAAATCATTGATAAATGGTTATCGAATACATAAATGGTTATTTATAAACATAATTTCTTATTTATTACTTTCCCATTTCTGTATTTGTTATAATTTCAAAAGTTCCAAACATATTGATAACAAATCGGAAATATAACCCATAAAATCCAAAAAAATATTTAACTTAACAAGTGTAGGATGTTCATTATCCATAATGGCATAATAATCATAACAAGAGCATGTATAAAAGCCCGTACTTGGTTAAACAGCAATCGCATAAACAAACCCCAACAATAAAGCCAAATAAACACTCAAGCACGCCATCCAATCGCACCTTGAATCGCACATAAAAGTCCATGAACACCGGTTGAATTGAATACACCGCTCAACAGAAGCACCGAATATTCCATTTCTTACCGTACTCGGTCGGGTTATATCGGTACGGGACTAGCGCTCGAGCTCGTAAAAACGTTTACGACTTGCTGAAGAGCCCTCTGCAATAAACGTACCATAAAAGTTCGTTTATATCCCGCTAGATGGCGATACTAGTGGGCAGTTGAAATCAAAGCGGCGATTTCAGTGCCATCTATGAAGCTCTTTAGTGTGTTAGAGTATGCAAGGGAAAGATAGACGGGTCCTCTCTTTTCCTTACGTGCAACTGAAGTTTGCTCTACTTGAGTTTCTTGGCTGTTAGGAAAATTACATTTAAATGTTATAATATGTGATACGTTTATTTTTGTTAATGAGATGTTTATTTGCATTTTTATTATATTTTATCATTGCATGATCTAGTTGATGGTTAATTATGGATGATATGGTGATTCTTATTGAAGGAATTTCACTATTATTATAACGTGTTGAATTTATAATAATAACTGCAAGTAAATAATTGTATGTTACCGAGGCAAATGTAAATGCTCTGATACAAGAAAGATAAAATTCTTCACCATAATATAATGTTCCTCACACGCTTGCTTTGTACTAACGAGTCTGAATTTAAATTTAGCTTTGCTTTTACGAAGCTGATGTTTTGGTCGATTCATTTTCTATAGAGTATGTAAATTTGTGACGCTCTGGTGAAATACATCAATGAATGAAACGTTAACTTCTGTGTTTTAAAATCCCTACTAATAAGTATTATAAATGCTAAAATAACTCTGTCTGTTACGCTTTCATGCCCTAACCACTGAACCGATTTTGATGAAATTTGGTAAGTACAAAGAAGGATTCAACCTTGAGGAAGAACAAAGGTTACTTTTTAACCAACTACATTAAAGAGGGGTTATTTTTTTACGCAATAAATATTATAAGTAGGAAAAAAATCTGCCGTTTATTTTTGTCATTTCAAAACTTTAAATGAAGAACCATCCATAGACAATTTAACATAAATATCGAAATGGAATTAGAAAGGATATTAGTGTTTTAGGGTTCCGTAACCAAAGAGTAAATATGGAGCCCTATTACTAAGACTCCGCTGTCCGTCTGCCTATCTGTCTGATAATAATAAAATTTACTTCCTCAATAGATGCTTGCATTATAAGAGTGCGAAATGTTAAGTTTGGCCAATGTGTTGATACATTAGCCAATCACTTTCCGACTTTTACGACTCGCCCGGATTGGTACCACCGCCTTACCTATTCCTGCCACAATAGCGACAGTGCTCGCCATTGTCGTATTCTGGTCTGGAGGGTAGGGTAGCCGGTATACTTATTCATGCAAGAGGCTTACTATCCCAGCCTGAGGTTGGCAACGCACCAGTTCCACGTTTGGTGTCTATAGGCGACGTGTATTTCTTACCATCAGAAAATCCGTCTGCTTGTTTGCCTTCCAAATTCATAAAAAAAAAGATAATCATACCTTAGTATTATTTCTTACCGAAATAAGTAATTGCATATTATTCAAAACTATTTCAATAACTATAGATAACTTTTAAGATTTTAGAAATCAGACATTCCATTCAGACGATGTTACGAATTTTGGAAAATAAACACTATGACTAGTGCTAGGTTAAGGCCTAATCTTAAATAAGGTCGAATTCGAATACACGACTCCTGAAGGTTCCGTTACTTGTAAGAGGACTCAGAAAATGAGCATGTATTATAAAAACTCATTGGAACACGGCGGGGTTAAAACCTGGAATACCAGAATGGAAGTGAGTTGCATTAACCACTACGTTCGTAGATTTTTAGAACAGATGATATGAAAAAGGAGGAGGTACTTAGTTCATTTATATGTTTCTTTAGATGGTCTTTGTATTTTACGCTATTACTGCGTCATTTCTTAATAGTTTTTAATATCGTATGAAAAATTCCATTTCAGAGGTAGTCCTGTGTAAATGTTATGGTGATTGATTCAATACTTTTTAAAATATGAACCAAAATAAAAAAAGTTTTGACTACATAATGAAATCGAAGCCTTTTTTTGCAGTTTTACAGCGTTTAAATTATGATAGTCAGAGATTTTCGTCTCAAAGCAGACGCTGATTATAAGAATTTTTTGAAACGACATTATGGTTTTACTGTTACGGATGTCAGAAAAAGTTTCAAAGTCTTATGGAAAATGATAAAATCCTAAATCGGGTAATAATTAAAGCGAGGAGGGGGCACCGAACTAGTCACTTTGACGAGTGAAGAATGTTCTTACTGAGAAATAGATTTTTTAGTATAGTTTTATGTAAAAAGTGAAAATATTGTTCTCACCATCTAAAATTTTTCGAAGAGTCTTAATAATAAAGTAATGATATTTCATTTTACAGATATACGATATAATCTTATATCTTATACATATTGTATAAAAATCAATTGCTGTTCGTTAGTCTCTTTAAAAGTCGAGAACGGCTGGCAGATCTGGGCTACTTTTGGTACTGAATTATTATTGGAAGTCCAGGAAAGGTTTAAAAGGTGAGTGAATGTGAAAAAAATGCAAGTACTACAATAAAAATTATTTTGTCAAAGTTATCAGAAATCAAATTAAATTAAAAAGTGTTTTTTTTAACATTTTGGATTTGAATGTAATAATTTTGATTTTCACACTCCACAAGTAAGGGGCGGTACAAAGTTCACCGGGACAGCTACTTTATTATAATTTTAATTTAATGTTATCCTACGTGTAAAATTAGTTTTTTTTATCCACCTAATTGAAGTCACTAATCCCTCTCCACTTTTTGAGATTTTGAACAGTGAGACAAAGGAGAGTGCTTCACCAAAGTAAAGCTGTTTCAAAAAATTAAACTTGTTATTGTTCAAAAGGGTAGCTACGCACCAACAACGTCTATTATGTCTATAGGCCACGGTTATTTCATATCATCAGAATAGCCATGAGCTTGTTTGCTGTCTTATTGTTATTTATATAAGCATGACAAGTATCCTCCCATAACGCATGAAAAGCTCTTACCTTTGTATTCCAAATAACATTATTATCTTGTTTCCTCGGCAACAATTTATAGCGGTAAAGTTGAAATAGGTCAGCGAGTTCCACAAGTTGAGGATGCTGAAGGAAATCAGGGTCGATGCGTGTTTAATGATCAGTGAACGGAATCGCCTGTTACTGTACTAAAGCCTATTAATAATTCATACCATTCATCATTTACAGTGCTACCAGATTTTAGCATGAAAGATTTGAATATACACACATATCTTTATGCTAAATCCTTTGAGGATAAGCAGAGAGTATCACGTGCCATTCACGATAACTACACATTTACCTAGCTTCCTCCGTACTCTTCATACACACAAGCCTGTTTCGGACATTCTTAGCATAACTTTTGGATAAAGCGGCAATTTGATCGTGGAATGAAAAACCTAAAGCCATCTACAATGGCATTTGCTTGACGCAATAATGATAGCTTTTTTCATAACAAAAATAACATTTTTACTTCCAAGTTAATGGTCTTTTTAATGACAAGGAAAACAGTCTATATAGAGAAAGTATCAAACTGGGTCTGTGATGCTTTTACCCGGCTGTAATCAAAAGATTTAAGTATATATCGCGCGTGTCTTTGTATGAGGTACGAGATTATCATATATTTTTAATTGTTAAAGATGTCAAACAAGCACATGGTTCTCCCAATGATAAGTGATATACCTGACCTACAAATAATATAATCCTCGGTGTCCTAGCGGTTTGCGTTTTGGGATTCAATTTCGGTAGTCTATGTTTGAACCCTGCCATGTACCAATGAGTTTTTCGTATTTAAATACATTTTCTGAATGAGGAGTCGTGAGAAAACCCAGGCTTAGTGCTTGTCGATTTGGCTAATTGTGAAATGAAATGAAATGAAAATTATTTATTTGCCGAATATATGTGTTTAAAAGATGTCACAGAACAAGAGTTTTTAATTATATCAACATATTCTACCACTATGTGGTGTGCAAATGTTTCAAAATATAATTTATATTTATTTATTTAGCAATATATTACACACTAGTTCTTATTATTTATAAGTAAACATTATTTAACCACGTCTTATTTTAACCCTGTCTACCATAAACTACCACCGTTTCAAAACCTAGCCAGTCAGGGGAAGAAACGGCAAAACAAACTCCCCGGCAACCATGACTTCTTTCACCAAATTTAAACTATATCAATATTAATTTGATGTATTTATTACTTAATCTTATCTTTAAAATATTCTTTAACGGTATAATAAGTTTTCTCTAACAGTAATTCAAATACCTTCATACGAAATCTTTTAAGTGAAAGTGATTTAAGATTATCAGTACTACATACTTCTTGCTGCTTGCTTCAAATTCATTATTTTATTATATTATGTAGGCTGCGTATTATTTTCATGTATAACCTATCTTACTATAAGTTTCATTCAAAACTGTCCAGTAGTTTTTTCGTGAAAGTGTAACAAACATCCGTACAAACATTCACCTACACTTACAAACTTTCGCGTTTATAATATTAGTAGGATTAAAATAATAAGTGATTATAGATAAATTCCATAAATTGATCGAACCACAAAGCAAGAAATTATATGCTTCTGTTATAGGTGTTAGTCAACGATACTAATACACAAAAATACTTGAGTAGATACCAGAATACATAGAGAGTAGGGTAGCCGGTAGACTTTCACATGAGGTCTAACAGCCCGACCACAGGGCAGCGGCGCACCTACAACATCTATGGTATAGACACCATAGTAGGCCACGGTTGTCTCTTATCATCAGGAGACCCGTGTGCCTGTTCTCTGTCTTATTCCATAAAAAAGCCTCGATGGCCT
>DVZL01000058.1:0-33784 GCA_018236625.1 Lasaia peninsularis
AAATGCTTATTCAGAAAAATCTGAAAAACATTTAAGAAAAGTTGCCCGACCTGGGAATTGAACCCGGGACCCCACGTTGGCTAACGGTCTTAACAGGCGACACCTGTACCGTTACACCACAGAGGCGATTTTAAAATACTCTAAAGAGTAAGATTACAATCTTATCTAACATTCGACTCAAATATGTAGTATTGCCGAATCACTCTAGACTGTCCTTTCTTTCAGTGAGTTTTGTACAGTTGTCAATATCAAAACAAGCCGGTCTTATGAGAGGGAGATAGCCCGCCCTATGAGAATGAGATAGATATTTAATATTGGGGATAGCACCTATAGCTTCATGGATAGTAGTTATAATATGTCCATTAAGGTAAAAAAAGGAAGACAGATGAGGGTAGTTTGATATATAAATCAATTGAAGTCATGGGTTGGAAACTTAGGGTTTTCCGTGTTATGACTTAAAGGATAAGGGATCCTGACCGCCGACTAATTGGCGTAAGGTTTTTAGTGATTTATCGAATGTTCATGGTTTATGGCACTCGGTGAAACTTCATTTGTAACTATTACTGTTATCTTGAAAATACATTGGCATTACATCTTTCACAGTGCTCGACCATTTGAATGAGCTATTTACTTATGAATTGAACCGCCTATGTAGGTGTAAACAAAGGTGGTAAAAAGCTACTAACGCAGGTTAGGTTTTGAAATTACGAGGTAGGCGAATGGGAAAAGATATAAAAATTATTTTCTTCAGAAAAGATGATTGATTAGTTATTAAAGCTTTCATGGTCCAGTTATTCAAAAGCAAAGATATGAGAATATTCCTTTTTTATTGATATTTAACTAAATGTTGGGTTCACAAAAATCTTTCAAACTTTCGACATTAAGAGTCAAAGTCAGTACAGAAACATTTGAACTTTGAAATTAATATTTTCTTGCTACTTTGAGCTTTAAGCTCCTGTTGGTAAATAAGTTTTTGAAAGTTGTAAACTTTTTAATTGATAATTCAAAAGTTGCTAATGCCAAAATCTTAAAGCCGCTTGTAAGAGTCAATATAAGTCCAGAAACATTAAAACTTTTTGTTTCCACAGAGAAGTAGACGTGTATTTAGAATGTGGGGAAAATGAGAAAGTAAAAATATACATATAATAAATAAAACAAAGTACCCTCACGCCTATTATCACCGAAGGGGAAGGCAGAGGTGTGTTAGTATATCCAGTAGATATGTTAAAAACACCTACGATTAGCTAAGGTACAAGGGCCCTGATGTGATAGGGCCTATCGTCACTGCGGTTACATTCCGATCCCAAGCAATGAAATACTCACTCAGAAAAATGTAAAATAAAAGAAGAGTTGCCCGACCTGGGAATTGAACCCGGGACCCTACGCGGCTAACGGTCTTAAGAGGCGACAGCCGTACCGTTACACCACAGAGGCGATTATACGTATAATAATATATAGAAAATATAAAAAATCCTTCGCGGGGTAGGCAGAAAGGATTCAGTGCCGAGTGTTATGATTCTTTCATACTTACCTAGATTCCTCTACATTTGTTTTTCTTCATAGAAACACGTCGGTTTCGGAGACTCTTGAGAGATAGACGAGCAATTTGGTCGTGGAATGT
The DNA here is from genome assembly GCA_018236625.1 of Lasaia peninsularis. Classification (NCBI taxonomy): domain Eukaryota; kingdom Metazoa; phylum Arthropoda; class Insecta; order Lepidoptera; family Riodinidae; genus Lasaia; species Lasaia peninsularis. Next base: position 1,622 of record DVZL01000058.1, read on the forward strand.
CAACATTGGTCCATCCATATTCGAATTGTATATCTGTTTTGACAATCGTTTATTTTTCTTTCATTCCACATGACCGAACCATACTCAATACTTAACACTAGAAATACTAGTTTTGTTAAACTGTCACGGCCTATAGCTAAACCGGAAACAGTTTAGTAATGAAATGAAATTTATTTATTTGCCGAATATGTGTGTTAAAAGTTGTTACAAAATAAAAGTTTTTAATTAAATACGAACATATTCTACCACAATGTGGTGTGCAAATATTTTAAAACATAATTTATATTTATTTCACAATATATTATGTAATATAATTATCTTATTATCTATAAACATTATTTTCACACGACTTATTTTAACCCTGTCTATCATAAACTACCAGTACCTCGGATCATACAGAATTCTGTACCTCTAGTGTAAAGAGGTTAAACTTAAATTCCATAATTTTACACAGCGACCAAAAAAAGGTATAAAATGTGAACTCTCTACTTTAATATTATTATTTGTTATTATTATTATTATCGTAAAAAATCCAAATAATGGATAAATTGCACGTTAACCCTTTTACACTAGAGACACAGAATTTATTTACAGCTACAAAAAACGTGAATCTTAGCTGTGTGTGTTTTTATCGATCCCACATTTAAAAGTAGAATGGAGCAGGAAAGAAAAGCAGATTTTAAGTGATTAGCAGATTTGTTACGAGCAGTGACAACAGCAAAAGAAAATAATAAAACACCCCATTAAGTTCCACTCTGGCAGCTCGACATTCTGATCACGGGGTTGATTTAATTTGCCCCGTAGTCCAGTCCCCTCGGAATGTTTGAACCCGGGAATCTGGTGCAGTTTTGGCTTAATGCTAAACGGTTTACGAAACAGAAACCGCATTTACACCATTTTGTTTTGAAATAATTAGTTGACATTATCGTTCTGAATTTTTGCTATAAATTAGGACTAAAAATGCGTCTGTAACGCTATAACTAAACCACTTTGATTGTATAAAGATTTAGTAGGTACAGAGATAGAATTTACCTCGAGAAATGACAGAAGACCTTTTATTGCGAAAAAATGGGTTGCAATTAACCAGTATAACCAGAGTGTTCATCATTTAAAAAAAAACATTAAACTTTGTAATTTGCCTTTTTGGTGACATATATTATCAAGCAGACCTGGAACACGACAAGTAAAAAAAGGACATAAAACGCCTCGTAAAATATGCATTGTCTGAGAAAACCTCCATTTTAATGCTCTTTACGAGTGATACGTGAAATAATAATTAATTAAAAGCAAAAAAAACTTTTTAGAAAAAGCTTTTCTTATTTTTCGAGTTGCTCTCAATGAGCCCTTTCATTTGATGCCCATATAGTAGAAGTGCTTTAATTACAACTATTCCGCCATGTTGGTTGAACCGCCATATTGGATTTAGAATGATGTCATGTACCTACTTACTTACCTTATCGTGCATTGTCATCCAAACTAAACGTGTATACAAAATTTCAGCTTAATCGGGTGAAGATATCTACTTCAAATTTGAATTCTAAGATTTCACCCGAATATACATACTTATACACATACAATGCAGGTTAAATAAAAGCTTTTAAATAAATATATATATATTATTACCCGATGACAGTTGTTTATTCTACTAAGAGTGTTATGGTAGAGAAGAAGGGATATATAAGGGAAGGGGTATTCTACAAGATTCACAGAGCAGACAGATATTCGCCCATTTAAATGCTTTTCGAAGTCGATTGAATAGTAGATTTTAAAGTTAAATTGATTTGTTACGAGTGACAATAGCAACAGAGAAGAATGAAACACCCCATAAAGTTGGACTCCGGCTTTCGAGATGCTGATCACGGACAGATTTAATTTGCCCCGGTGTCCGGTTCCCTTGGTAATTTTTGTATCGGGAAATCTGGTACAGTTTCGTCTTAATGCTAAACCGTTAAAATATAACTTTTGCCCAAACAGGAAACATTTTGCTTGTAAACATAAATCAAGTTGAAATTATTATAATTATTATATATAATATAATGTATATACCTACTGCCATTATATTAGTATATGCTATTGTCATTTTACGTGTACTGTTAAAATAACAAAATGACTAAACTTTATTTGATAAAAAATGAATGAATAATAAACAATTAGGAATAGGAAAATCGACAGAATCTGGTGTGGAGGTTAGGGTAGCCGGTAAACTTACTCACGTAAGAAGCTTATCATTCCAGCCTCAGGTTGGCAACGTACCATTTCGACCTTTGGTGTCTACAGGCGACGTGTATTTCTTACCATCAGGAAATCCGTGTGTTTATTTGTCTTCCAAAAAATATTAAAAAGACTTAAATTTCATTGTCATTTTTTCGATATAAACATTTTTTGATATATAAAGATTTCGAAAACCGCTTAAACAATAGCCATAAAATTTATTATAAGTCACTTATGAAATATTTTCTATCTTACAAAATAAAAATAACCGCGGAATTACCGCATAACAAATATACGGAAATTGTAGTCGAACGGAGAATCTTCTTTTGGAATTCGATTAAAAAGAGCTTGAAGAATTGGCGATATATGGTAGTATACAAGATGCAAATGATAATTTTCAATTAAAATTACTAAACAAAAATGTATTATGTTAAGTATCATGGATAATGAAGGATCATATAAAAAAATACAAAGAAGTTAGTAACGGAAACAAAAATATTGCAGCTACTGTAACAGTCGTGAGATCCATACATTTTCGGTTTAATTTTAATTTTAAACATAGAAAGGGATTCTGATGGCCCTCCCACGTCGGGAACCGCGTTATCCTTAGATTTAGGGCTCGTGGGTTATAATAATGGTCCGTGAATGATGTGATTGAATATGTTACAGGCTGAAGAGCTGTCATGTTTTAGAAACAGATATAGTATAATCTATATTAATAAATATTTCCAGGAAGGCAAAACAATAGATTAAAATAAGAATCGTTTAAATATTAATGTCAATATTTGTAGGATGGTCGCTTTTACTATAAATATATATAGCTAAAACTCGAGAACGGCTGGACCGATTTGGCGAGTTTCGGTTTCGAATTATCTGTGAAAGTCTAGGGAAACCTTCCCTGTAAATATGAAAAAAAATATCTAGGAATATAGTAATAACAAACATTTCCTTTTCTATGTTGATGTTGATTGGAAGTTTGTCCCGTCGTTCAGAAATTAATTTAATATAAAAGTCGTTTAGAAATCAAATAAAATTTGAATGTAATTTTCATCTCGGTGTTAAGTGCGGGCGGTACAGAGTTCGGCAAGTTAATTGTATATAAAATAATAATTAATTATATATGGAGAAAATACACGATTTGATGTAAGCGCAATGTAAGTTTTTATTTAATTATGCTTTTGTTATTTTGTTATAGTGAAGGAAACTAAATATATAAATGCTTATCACATCTGTGGTCAAGACTAGTTGACTTTGACGAAGAGGTCCCGCGTTCGGAAACTTGTCCTTATAAGTTTTTCTTTCTTAAAACATAACATTCTCTGGACTTGGATTTGTGTCCGATATGGCGATAGATTTTTCATCTGTCACATGATCGGACTAATATCTATACAAAATTGTAGTGTATGTAATGTGTATTGTATTAGATGCATTATGCATACATATGTTACATATACCATAATAGTATTTTTGTCTGTTTGCCTATCTGTATCCGCTAATCTCTGAAACGGCTGGGTCAGTTTTAACGGGACTTTTACTAGCAGACAGCTGATATAATAAGAAATAGCTTAGGCTACATTTAATTTTGAATTTTATTTTAGAAATATATAAAATTAAATAATTAAACAAAAACGCAAACGAAGTCGCGAGCACAGCTAGTCCTATATATATATCCCTCTGACTACCCTTCGTTGACAAAGGCGTGACGATAAATATTAATATTTGAATATATTTAATAAATACTGAGACCCAGAAATACACACAAATATGTTCACACAAATATCTACCAAATAGAGTTATTATGAAAATCATTTGGTGACATTTGGTGAATACTAAAGACCTATTTCTCGGACCTAAGAAAATATTTTCCGAGTTCATTTCTAACCGGGCGTGCTTCAACTCCTTTTTCATTTGACCACTAACATGAGTTGGGTTGGTTAGAAAGAGATTTAGCGTTGAGGGAGAAACCTTCAAAGTCAAAATTGGACTATGTTTAGCTCTGATTATATGTTGGAAAACGAACAACTGCTGTACCAAATAGGGCTAATTGCAAGAGAAATCGTTCGCAAGTTTTAGCAAAAATGTATTAATAACTAAATTATCAATTATTTTCATAGATTTTTTTGATAGTATCAAATATTTAATTTTCAATAATATACTGCACTAGCTTTCCGCCCGCGGCTTCGCCCGCGTGAATTATTTAAATAACAAAGACAACTTACAAAGGGCAGATATTTTTCCGTATTTTAATAGTTATTGCGTAAAACATACCCTTTATTCATAGACGGTCAAAAAGTAGCCTACGTCCTTCCTCAAGGTCAACTGTATGTCTGTACTAAATTTCATCACAATCGGTTCATTGGTTTAGGTGTGAAAGAGTAACAGACATACAAACAGAGTCACTTTTTTATAATATTAGTAGGGATTATATACATTGTGAATATGGATGTTATACATTTATTTATTTTTGTTTTTATAGAATGATATGTAAATTAAGTGATTTTATTATTTTTTTTCGAAAAAAAAAACAGCTACAATCGATTTAAGAAAATCTTTGCGTTATTGCCTTCGATTAACATCAAATCATTTAGAAACATCAAAAAGTTATATTCACTTTGGCTAGACTTGTTGCATGACACGGTTATGTAATGAAACGACTAAAGCTTCACAGGATTACGGACGGATGAGTGAATGCATTTGCATTATAAGTGGGGTCACTGATGAATATCGCACTTATTTAAAGTGAACATGAAACTTGCTGCTTCCTATCTGTGTTGTAGAAGTAGTATTTCCTTTATATGTGACATATAAAGGAAATATGTGATATATTCATACACCTCTTCGACCTCATGGTACTCGTAACTCTCGTATAAGCTACATTTTTGCTCCTAAGAGATGTAAGATGAACGCAGGGGACCGAGATCCTTTGAGACGTATTATAAATACCTACAACTTGCACTTCACTGAACTTGAATTTTTTTCTTGCCCTCCTTCAAATTTTAGAAACGAAACAAGTAAAATCATATTTAAATTAAACTCACTATAATCCTGTACTATTTATTTATTTCGGTCAGGAACATGATATATATACCTACGATTTATATCGCACATTAAATGAGTTAATTTAAACGTAATTTAAATTATACTTTGTCGTAATTAGTAAGTTTAGGACAACGGCTACCCCGTTCTGTAACATGTTTGTATGTATTGTAAAAGGGTTTTATTCATTGAAAACACGATTAATGGCCGTTTTAAATAACCATTGTTATCAATAAAAATGTTTAGCAACAAATCTCTTTTCACCATAATATAGTTTACTAAGCCTTTAGCATTTAAAATCACAGTTAATAAAAATTTGACTTGGTCCATATTTCTGATACATACGCCGCGTGTATTACTTGCCATCAGGATGGTAGTTTTTGTCTTCAAATTATATTATGTGTGGTGCTGGTTTTGTCACAATTGTTAGCTAACAAATATTTTAACAAAAAGTTTTACTTACTTGCACGTCGATTTAGAATATATCGTTCCCAATCGTGTTATTTCGTGCTTTCATTCGTTCTATGAGCTAACCTATGCTTCGTAGTCTAGTTCGTGATTCCTACCTAAAAACTTCATTTAATTTAAAATAATAAAAAATAATATTTCACGCTCCACAAGCTGCGGCCCAAAATGGAGACGTTATTTTTTATCACAAAGCCATAATCATTATATTTTGGAGTACTGTAGCTATTTGTATTTAGTGCTGTTTATTAATTTGTTTCGTTGTAAAAAAGCAATCTTATTTCATATTCAAATAGCTTTTGTTTAAAATTATCATAACGTCCTTAGCCAGGCGTAAGTGCTTGGGAAATGTTTCCTGAGGGACACTTTTCTATAGATCACTTAAAATAAAAAGCCAGATTTTTTATTATTATAGCAAAAGTCACTATTTAAATGAGAAAACAAAAACGATTCTAAGTTGTCATAGTCGTCTACGGGCATAATTAAAAGTAGCGAAATGTTTGGACTTAAAAAAGTATATTCTAGGTTTTTTTAACTTTTTTTCGCGTTCTTTTCGTTGTAATTGTAGTAAATTTACATAGTTTTAGGATTGTGTTTATTCTGTAAAAAGGCAGTGACAGTTTTTAGACGCTTACACAGTGAGAGTTGTTCAGTCAGTGGCCAAGTGTGTGGTAAATTTTAGAATGATATAGACGTGTCACAAGAACCGCTTGTAAGGTCAAGGACTATGATCAGTTGATTTTCTTGTGACGATTTGACCTGATTGATACTCCCGTATATACAACATCAACCGACAAAAGCTTAGTGCTTGCGTATATTGTGTATATTTACTATACAAATTTTGCCTTCTAGTCCCATGAGATACACATTTATAGTAGAAAATAGGATGCTTTGTTAATTTTTTGATTTGGTGGTATATTTAATTCTTTGTGAAATAAATAATGGTACATATTATTTTGCGACTGAAAAACTAATTAGTATTTTTGTTACATTATTTTTTATTAGTTTTCCACCCAAGGTTTGCCCACGTGAGTAATTTGCATTCAGATTTTTTCCGGCTTGTTGCGCAAAACCATAGCATCTTTTTCATATAATCGGTTACGGTTAAAAAGTAGCCTTCGTGATATTCTGATGTATTAAGTTTTTATGTTATTTATGTTTTTACTTTATATAAGCACACGGTTCTCCTGATGGTAAGAGACAACTGTTGCGCTCTACCACTAGTTGTCTTGTTAGCAATGACCTTGATAACCTATGCTCGTCTCTTACGAGCTACCTAATAGGAAGGTTTCATTAATCTAAAAAAAATCATTTATTTAGCTGTTTAAACAATATTTATTTACAGAAGTAGATTCGAGTACATTGGCCGTCTAAAAGGTTTTAGCAAAACTTGATGACTCAATCGTTACCCTAAATGTATTATGAAGTCATTAAATAAGTCACTACGATTTTCAATTTTAATATGCCTTGGTAATAAAGATGACTTTCGAATGACTTTAGTTTAGCACAATTGACTATATCTCTATGCTCTAAAAACGGCCAAGTCCAATTTGTATAACTCAATCCTGCTAGTCGTGACTTGATCTCGTGACTCATTTAACAACATACTAGACCTTGGTTGGATTTTAAGTGTTATACAAACTCATCCAGCTATTTGTTAATCATAAATACCTCTGTAAAATTACACAGATTGTTAAAAGTAAACAAATATATGCTTGTATTAAAGATTTTAGTCAACTATACAAGGGACACTGAAATACTTGCATAAAATTATACCCTGACCTGGAAATACAGACATTCGTTTTTTAAAACGCATAGGTCTGCCTCTATAGGTAATCGAACCCAAGCCTCTCAGATAGTAGATGGCGTTAGGCGTTTATGCTTTCTGGTTAAACAATGAGACTGTCTTTTGACACTTTTGGTACATCATAACGGCATACCTTCCTATATTCCAGCCGATAAAACTTTAGTGCTCATCACAGTCTAGTTTTGCTCTGAAGAGTAGTAGTGTTAGTACCTAATAGAAAAAATAACAATCGAGAGATATAACATCGCTACCATCTTTTCTAAAGTTAAATTTCGACTTTCTTTCCATCAAAAAGTTCATCTACTTATTCGCCTAACAATCTCATAAAGATAAATGCGTGTACACAAAACCCTTGTTTTCAGATGGTAAATAATTTTATATGGTTTTAAACGTACCTTCATTTCTCATAAAGCCCATATGAAAGTAAGGGCCACCATTAAAAAGCCGTCTGGTCCTCACTGCACATCTGTCCTCGAGGTAATTCATCGACCCCTAGCTGTCCACCTGCTTCCTGTCAGCTTTTATCTGCAAGTTAAAGCGAATAAGTGCCCTTAACCCCACTTAACATTTTCGGTTCTAGATTGTTCTCGAGAGAGAATGTAAAGTAATAACAATTGATTTTCGAAAGTTACTTCTACTTCTATTCTTTCACCTATGCACTTTTAGTTTTTAAATTTGATTAAATTATTGTATTTAATTATAAAATAAAAGGAGCCTGAGTTACTTCTTATTACATCAACTATCGGCCAGTAAATGTCACGTCCAAAACGGTCCAGCCGTTCCAGAGATTAGCTAGAACAAACAAACAGATAGACATAAATTGTGAAATAAATTATTTTGGTATACCGTGCAAAAAAGGGTTATTTTAATAATACAAACAGGTACTCAAATTTCAATTTTTTTCTATATTTAGCATTCTTAGAAATATAAAAATTATATTTTACTAATTTTAAATTTGTGATCACTAATTCTTACTAGCATCATCGGGATACCCAGCTGCTTATTTTAACATATAAAATACTAGATGTACCCGCGACTTCGTCAGCGTTTGAATTTAATTAAATAAATGTAGTCTAAGTTATTCCTTATTACATCAGCCATCTGCCAGTGAAAGTCCCGTCAAAATTGGTCCAGCAGGGAAAAAAGACAGACAGACAAAAATTGAAAAATATATGATTTTGGTAAGTATATGTAGTATCTTGTAAACATAATATTCATTAAGTAAAAAGCGGTTATTTTTATATTACATACAGACACTCCAATTTTATTTATTTGTATAGATTTGTGACGCTGTACCAATTTAATAATCACAAATCACAATGATGAAAAAAGTACCTTCACGCTAGTATTCACGAAGGGTTTTGGCAGAGGTGTGCTAGTATATCCACGACTCGTAAATCCAGTAGATATGCTAGAACACCCACGATTAGCCACTGTACCAGGGCCCTGATGTGATAGATGACAAGCCTATCGGCACTTCGGGCACGTGCCAATCGGGCAAATATTAAAGAAAAGACCGACGTGGGAATTGAACACGGGACCCCACTCGACTAACGGTCATAACAGGCAACATCCATACCGTTACACCACAGAGGCGATTCCCCAAATATCTACGATGACAATTATGAAAATGATTATCGAATAATAATTGTAATATTTGATTGTATGACTAGATATGCTTACTGTTAATAATGTCTTTCACGAGGGGTTTTGTCTTCGTTTTCTTGTCCCGAGAAAACCACTGTCGCTGTAAAAAGCATCAAATTTATCGTTATCTTTCAACAAATATAAATAAATGGAATTAAAAAACACAAAATAATTGAATTCAAAAACCTAGAGCTCTAGAATACAATTATATCAAAAATATATAAAAAGCTAGTTGCTTGCCCTTAAATGATAACAATTTTACTCAAGAATACCCTTTTCCATTTTTGATAAACGAACCGCCCGATCGTCGATGAGGGCTGCGGGGTTTACCATATCTCGGGACAAATTCGTACTTTCGTAGGACTGATTCGTGCGACACAATCCATCCCCATGTTTACATCCCGTTTCCACCAAAGTATGTATTTTATCACGTCTATTTTTGGCCGTATTCTGCAATATTCCACGAATGTTTAATGGAGGGAACGTGATGTTTTTATGTTTTTGAAGAAAGTGTTGTTTTAACTTGTTGGTCCGGGTCCTCTGTGTAGAATAGACCAACTGTCTTCCTACCAGGCAGCTCGTAAGAAGCGAACATAGGTTAACTGGGTGACCAACATGATCACTTGTGGTAGAGTATTGTGCAGCAACTCGCACGGGTAGGGATTCACCGCCTTATGTATTCCTGCCGCCATACTGACATTGTCGAGTTCCGGTCCCGAGGGTAGAGTAGCCGGTAGTCTTGCACATAAGGTCTGCAGCCAGACCACAGGGCAGCGGCACACCTGCAACATTTATGCTATAGACCAAGTTTCAATAATTCTAAAAAAAGTTACTCTTTAATACATCCGCTATCTTCCGCTAAAAGTCCCGTCAAAATCATTCCAGCCGTTTCGGAGATTAGCCGGCATAAACTGTAAAATTACTATTAAATACATTCATATGTATGTAACATATGAATGCGTAAAAAGCGGTAATTTTAATATTACAAACATACATTAATAATTTTATTTATTTGTTTTATAGATTTAAAATATTTTTTTAATGGGATAAGACAGCGAACAGGCACACGGGTTTCCTGATGGTAACAGACATCGTGGCTTATAGACACCATAGATGTTGTTGGTGCGCCGCTGTCTGTGGCTTGGTAGTTAGATTACATGTGCAAGTCTACACGGCTACTAAAGTTAATAATAATAATTAGGAAAAAAAACTTTTATTATTCTTCGAGTTGCTATCAACGAGTCCTTTCATTTGATACCCTTATTGTAGAAGTTCATTAAAAACAACTATTCCGCCATCTTGATTGGTCCCCTATATTGGATTTAGAATGATGTCATGTACCTTATCGTGCATTGTCATCCAAACTTAACGTGTAAACAAAATTACAGCTAAATCGGTGAAGATATCTTCTTCAAAATTGAATTCTAAGATTCCACCCGAACATACATACTTACGTACATACAATGCCAGTTAAATAAAAGCTTTTAAAAACAATAAGGTTTATATATGACAAAGTGGGTATATATTATATACCACGTAGTTATATACTTATTCCTCATGCGTACTTTTAACACGCAGGTGAAAAACGAAAAGCTGTCTCATTTTCAGCAGATAAAAATAAGGTCACGTTATACGAGGAGGAAACGAAGATTCCTTGTGTTTCCAAATATTTGCGACACAACATGTTATGACTATCAACATATCGACGCGTAACAGTGAATCGCTTTGATAAAACCTATCTCTGCACCCTTTACTTCGAAACTATTTGTGTTTCACCCTCGAAACAGCCTCATTTTGGAGCAACGCGAGTGTAATATCGTGATGTTTTGAGATTATATTGACGTTGATAGCGACATCCCATTGGTGTCTCTTAAGATGACGGTAAACAAGGATTTCCTGATGGTAACAATACGCTGAGACACCATGGATGATAGCCCATCTGAAATAAAGAAAATAGTTATTACCAGATACGATCACTACACACGGATTCGGTACGGAACCCTTCGTCTGCGTGTTCGACTCGCATATGCTCGGATTTTTTCCTTATTAAATATGTTCCAAATCAAATAACTATACATACGTCTATTTTTTCATACAAAATAAAATCTTTATAAATATGAATATTCTTACCTCGTAGAAAACAACCAGCCAAGCGTGAGTTGAATTCGCTCACGAAAGGTTCCGTACCTTTCATATAAAAACGATTAAAATTCACGTTTGTTATATGGGAACCCCCTTAAAATATTCATTTTATTTTGTTTTGTTGTTAGTAATTTATAGCGGCATTTAATATAATTTAGGAAAATTTCAAATTTCTAGCCATCACGGTTCATAAGATACCTTCCGGTAATAAACAGACAGACAGACGAACAGATTGATAAACTAGTTAAAGTAATAAGATCCCTTTGGTTATGGAACCCTGAAAATATCCCACTAAATATAAATATTATTTCCTTGTAGAAAATAAAAACGACCGTTTTTCAGATAGAATGTATTTGTTGAAAAAGATGTACAGTGGTGCTCGTCCGTTGTCTGCGGATGTCGGATGATGAATGGCCACATTCTCGCTTTGGGACGGGATATATAATGCGTAAAATTACTATCCCCGAATACCCCCATATTTTAGTCGTGCTATTTTTTCGCTGTTGCAGAAATTTAGTTTTTGAAACGTGCTTATACAGTTGTTTTATTCCCTCGTATCAAATCTAATATCAAAATATTAAAAAAAGGGTAATTAAATAGGTCTTTTTTGTGTCTATTATCAAGCAAAGGTTCTTATGGAAAGAATAATTATGAATACTAAGAAACGAACGGAAAATCACTTTAGTTTTTACAATATAAAATTATTAGCTATTAAAGCCAGGTACGGAGTTTGCTGGGTAATAGATACATACTTGTAGATAACCGACCTTTCATCGCTCTCAGAAGCCTTGTAATATATTTACCCTAAAGAGGTAATACGAGTAACGTTGGGAAGGCTTATTAAAAATTCAAATGCCAGGGATAAAAAGGTTCACTGCCACCGTTAGAGGGTGAGGCGATCCCGGATATCAGGAGAGAACATTTTATACAGCATCGATGAGTTCGACGCCTACTCAAATTATGTTAAGAGGTTTTCTTATATTTTATAGTGTTGTAATTATTGTCTTTAAGGTTTGATTGTTGACCGCTGCTTCAGGCGTCAGCTTACACGCCTAATGTCACAGACTAATTGCGAGTCTCGGGTTCGATTTCCGAAGGGGTAGACATTTGTCTGATGAACACGGGTGTTAATTAATTTTATTTAAGAGTCTACTCAAATGTTTCGTATTAGTATCGTTGACTAATAAATATATAATTACCTACTTTGAAAGTTGGTCAATTAGTGGATTTGTCTAAGGATTATCTAGTCTGTTGTTTGTCCTAGATTAGTAGGCGCCTTTATTAAAGACAAATCGTCGTCGCCCATTGACACTATAAATGTTACTGGTGCAAACGGCTAACCTCTAACCAAGACGACAATAAGTAGCATTGATGCTATGATGATACGAATAGGCAAGGCGATGTTATTTCGGGCTAGCTGGTCCACAGTATTGCCATCTAGTAATCCCTGTCTCCTATCCTGAATCTTAAAGGTTTTTAAACCTCATGCTTAGGAAGTTTACTGGATAGGTTATCTTTCAAATAAGATAGCGTTGACACTAATCCAATAACTCTTTATTAGCGTTATTTTAACATTTAATCTGGCTGACACTAGTGAAATAATTAAAAAAAAACTATCCCAAAGGGGTAGGCAGAAGTGCTTTCACGATTAGTTAACAATGATAAGTCGGAACGTAACCAATCTCAGACAACGTTATGTTTTTCAGATAAACTGAAAAAAACTCTAAACGAGTTCTACCCGGAAATCGAACACGGGATCTTATGCGTCAAAGTCGGGCATTGACTATGATAGACAACAGCCGGTTAAATTTCTAGTTTATATCGCGGACCGGCGATGGGATCGTTACATCCCGTACGTACGTATGACACAAGAAATAGGTGGTAAAATAGTGGACGGATGTACTAAAGTCGCGGGAAAAACTGTTTATGAAAAGGGGTACCGTAATTTATTGAAATTAAAATTTTCTCAAAAAGAAACTGCCCTAGATTAATGGAGGGCTTTGAAACATTTTATTTAACAAGTCCTTGTAGCCCTTTGTACGTAATTGTGAAATAATTGGTAGCTCCGGCAAAACGGACCTCGTAATGGGTAATTGGAAGAACGATGAAAAAATTTAATTGTTTTATTCTTTATTCTTGCTTCAGGCCGGTGTTTGGCGAAACCTTTATCACTGTTCTCAAAAATAATTTTGTTTAATGAATTCCAAGAGGATTGAAAAATTACTTAAATATCGGAGAATAGGACTGCCTTGTTGGCTAACGAGCTAGCTGCAAGAGTCTGGAAATTACACTCCCAGCAAATACTTCAGAATTTTATCGACAAGTGCAATAATCGAGTAATTTAAAAGATTGAGATTGGATTTGTTACACATTTTTACTTAATATCGCTGGCTAATCGTGGGTGCATAAACCTATCTCTACCCACCCCTACAGGGATTGCATAGTATGCAAATTATATTTTTGTATTATAAAATGTATATTGGGTGTTCGTCAATGGTACTAATACATAGAAATACTTACATAGATACCAGAATAAATTTAACAAACACTTTTTCCCTCAAAACACACACTTGTACTATTCCACATTTTTTATTTATTTATATTTTTACATAACATTTTAGGCAAAGTTTCACTTTTTACAGGATCATCAGGGCTTGTGAAACTAAAGACAGATTCATGAATTATACACATCGTCCAGTGTTAATCGGTTATTGAAAGAACGTACTTCAGTAACCTATTAATACTGAACTGTTCGCTAAAGCGTCATGTAATTTTTTTTTGTGGAATAGTACGTGTGTTTGTTTTGAAGGAAAAAGTGTATATACAGTAAGTGCCAAAAATGGAAAGTATAAATTCAATTTAAAACTCAGAAATATATAATATATCAACGATTACATATACATAGGTACAAAGACATTACATTACGTCACATAAATGCGTGCTCCCTCTGAGAACCTAACCGGAGGCTTTACTTAGTCGATATTGTTATGCGTTTATGCTAACCTTTTGACCAAATATACCAAGTTCTATATTTCAGCACGGTCACTAATTAAGCTCGTATAGCTCTTGACCTTTTTCATACGAGCTAATCCGACTAAACAGTACTGAATACCGTATTATGTTCTTTGTGTGTGTTCATTGGAGCGTTCATCGTAATATGGTAATCGTTTCACACGATATCCCGTTACAGTTTAACGCTAACTGTTTGTAAAACATAGTCTTGTGTTAGCTTAACGCTTGATGCAAAATAATATACTATTTTAGTAGTCCCGGCGAACTTCGTACTTTCGTACCCCGGGCGCACTTAGAATAAATAATTCAATCTTCTATACAAATAACTAGCAAACTTGGCGAACTCCGTTTCCCCACCAGGTGGCTTCGTTTTTTGTAACATTTCATTTCGTTTTCTTTTCTATTAACCTCACGGAGCCTGAGACCTTTCCAACGAATGCAAAACCATGGAAATCGGTTCGTGCGTTCTGGAGTTATAGCATCCCGAAGGAAAACCCGACTTATTTTTATATTATAGATGAAACTGAAACTGATCGCTGTCTGTATGTGGAAATTTTTGCAAGAGTACTCAAGACAATGTGTTTTTACTTTGTGTGTTTGTCTATATGTTTGTGCACGCTAAACTCAGAAACTGTTTGACCGATATATATTGTGATAGCCTGCACTTAACATTTAGTGTTTATTTCATTTAAATCGGTTAACAAGTAAAGAAGTTATGGCAATTTATGTCAATCATGTAATATGTACCAATTTAAAAAGAGCTCTGGTATCATATCGAACTGATATTAAATGGGGTTTAGCTTAGCCTGGAAACTCGTCATTTGCACTCGACGCGGCCCCGCGTGGGATATATAAATAATGAAATAAAAATTTGCAGCTATATTTAATAGCATCATCAAGGCCATGTATGTTGATATTTAGGGTTCCATATCCAAAGGGTAAAAAACGGAACCCAATTACCATGACTCCGCTGTCCATCTGTCTGTCTGTCACCGGGTTGTATCTCGTGAACTGTAATTTTCATAGATATACCTATTTCTGTTGCCGCTATAAAAATAAATTCTGCTACCGCTGTTATTATTTTAAATAATGCTACCGAATCCTTCGTGCGCGAGTCCGACTCGCACTTGACGATTTTTTTAATAATATACTTTAAAAAAAGTTGTGTGTTAGTGTATTCGTATTAATAGGTTTAAGTTTCTTATACCTTATAGATATATGATCACAGTTACAAAAACTGATCTGACATAAAAGTAAACAAATTGTAATTAATACAAGGCCCTCAGTAATATCAAGTCAAGTTTAAAGAATATGGATTCCTACATCATGACATTCTTTTTTCAAATAACACGCTTATTATTTCAGTTATTTTGTGAACTTTGGGAAAATACCATTTTTTGCTATAAGTATTTAAAAAAAATTACTTGGTCTCTTACATTACTGAGGGTGCGATATGTAGAATTATTTGAATAAATACTGTAATATGTTTAAT
Organism: Lasaia peninsularis; assembly: GCA_018236625.1. Taxonomy (NCBI): domain Eukaryota; kingdom Metazoa; phylum Arthropoda; class Insecta; order Lepidoptera; family Riodinidae; genus Lasaia; species Lasaia peninsularis. The sequence continues at coordinate 17,434 of DVZL01000058.1, forward strand.
AAATATCCAGACCCAGAAATACTGATTTTTGAGCTTATTATTCTACTGTAAAATTATAAATTCGTATAAGTTTTTTATACATGAGCTTAGACTTAAGTAAACTAATTTAGACTAAGGTTTTCCAGTTCACGTCAGTAAATTTTATTTTATTGTTAATTTCACACAAGGAGGGACCAAAAACTGCACACGGAGATAACCACGGGCGACATCTAGTCGTAAATAAAAATCTGTAAACTAAGTGATATTGAAATTGGCAAAGCGACGTCTGGGAGCTCCCGCGGGTTATATTTAATTAAATAACCTCACGATTGAAACCGCCAGCCGTGAGAAATCTAATAATACCTTTTTTGTACGCTTTCCCGTCTCGCCGTGTGAACTGGATATTGTTTGCGAAAGAAAGTGATTTCTATGAAATTGAATGAACACTGGACTATACTAACAAACTAATTATTACCCGTGTTGGTCCGGGTTCCGTTGTAGAATAGGCCAACTGCCTTCCACCCAGGCAGCTCGTAAGAGATGAGCACAGGGTCTATTGTCACCAACATCGTGACATTGACTAGGTGGTAGTGTCTTGAAACGACTCGCCCGGTTCGGTACCACCGCCCTTACCTATTCCTGCCACAATAGCGTCAGTGCTCGCCATTGTCGTGTTCTGGTTTGGCGGGTAGGGTAGCCGGTAAACTTGCTCGCGCAAGATGCTTACCATTCCAGCCTCAGGTTGACAACGCACCGTTTCCACCTTTGGTGTCTATATGCGACGTGTATTTTTTACCATCAGGAATCCGTCTGCTTGTTTGCCTACCAATATTATGTATAAAAAAATACTAGCCTATTTTACCGGTTGGTGATGGGGTTGTCAGATTCCTGTCAAACAAACACATATCCAAATTTATAATATTAGTGTGGTTATATACATATATATTTAGTCTTAGGCCTAACAGTTTGTGGTCAAAGTCTTATTCTATAAAAGAAAAAAATAAAATAAAAAGCCAAGGCATTAAATTGCTTGCTGTCTTGAGGTGTATCGTTCCGTTTTTGCTTCCCCCATTCAAATTAAATCAGCACGTTCCTTGCCCTGGGGAAACCAGCGGCAGATTAATTCAGTTCCACTCTTTGTAGTTTATAAAACGTGATAAAATAAATAAATCATTTTATACGTAAAACGGAAAGTATTTTGCAAATCCCGTTCCGTCTTATGAAGACAAAGTTCTTGGAATATTACAAAATGTAAGAAATTTTGTGAATGATTTTTTTTTTATGGCGAGCACTGACGCTATTTAGGCAATGGTGCGTTGCCAACCTGAGGCTGAGTTGGTAAACCACTTGCATGAGTAAGTTTACCGGCTACCCTATCATCCAAACCAGGACACGACAATGGCGAGCAATGACGCTATTTTGCCAGGAATAGCTAAGACGGTATCACCACCTAGTCAACGTCACGGTGTTGGTGACAATAGACCCTGTGCTCGCTTCTTAGGTGGAAGGCAGTTGGCCTATTCTACAACGGAACCCGAACCAACACGGAGAAATGTATAATGAATCTACTGTATAAACCTTTGTTATGTAATATGTATACTTTTTCTTATGAAATAAGACAGCGAACTAGGACATGAATCTCCTGATGATAAGAGACAACTGTAGATACTATAGATGTTAGAAGTGCGTCGTCATCCTGTGGTGGGGCTGTCAGGCCTGATGTGCAAGTCGACCGGGTACCCTACCCTCTAGATAGGAACACGACAATATCATTATGGCAGCAGGAATTGGTAAGGCGGTGGATCCCTACCCGGGCGAGTTGCTGCACAGCACTTTATCGTCAAGTAGTTTTGTTGGTAATGACTTCTTTAAACTATAGACGGTTAGAGATAAAAAAATTAAAAAATTGTAAAATAAATCACTAGTTGTTGACCGCGGCTTCGCTATCATACAAACAAAATGTAGGCAATTGCGAAATGAAATCAAAACATTTCCAAATATTCATCCCTTCCTCTAACCCCTCCCCCTTTTTTACAGTAAAAATTAGCCTATGTCTTTACTCAAGGTCAACTCTATCTTTGTGCCAAATTTCATCAAAATCTGATCAGTAGTTTAGGGGTGAAAGCGTAACAGACAGGCAGACATACAGAGTTACTTTCGCATTTATAATATTAATTACGGATTATCCAAATATCTTCTATGTTAGAAATATTTTCAATAGACAAGAAGAAAGATTGAAAGTAACAAGTAGACGCATTACGAAACACAAAACAAATTTAATGGTGCGTTAATTACTTGATGATGACATTTTAAATCTCTAACATTTGTACCAAAGTACGAGTAATCAAAGTATATTTCGATTAAGGTGTAACGATAGATGGCGGCACTTGTAACAGGTCCTCGATCACGCGTTTCACGGCACATAAAAATAAATGACCCTCAGGGGAGCGTGTTAACTGGTCCCAACTAGGGTCACCAGGGCTTGAAATAGGAAAGCTGATAAGAGTACTGAACTCCTAATTTCTATGAAAAAAATGTCCAGAATTTTGCGGATTATAAAACTCCTATTACAAACACTCAATTGTTTCTGTCTCCATGACAGTAGTGCTTGATATTGTCGCGTTTCAATTTAGAGATCAGGTACTGAAAAACTTATATAATCTAGATCTTTCTAATATGCGACCTCGCCCGCATTTTTTTTATTTGATATATTTTATTCATTTCTTAAATAAAAGTAGCCCAAGCCGTTCTTTACTTTAGTAGCTGTCTGCCTGTTAAGAGATTAACGGGTACAAACAGACACACAGACAGACAGACACTCTAAAAATTTTGTTTTGGTTTATATACCTACTTGTAAATGTACATGTGCACATACTCGTACAGACATTCCAATTTTATTTATTTCAAGTATAGATTAGAAAGATCTCTTTTCCGAAATGTATCAAGTTTTTTATCTTTTAATAAATAAAAATCCGACTGAAAAATGGTTATTGATCTTAAAGCCAAAGGAGTTAACTCCTTCTAAACTGTTCAAACTCATTTTTTGCCAGTCTTGTTGAGTGGACAAAGTCACAACAAATCGGCTTTGTGTGAGTAAGATAGGTGGCCCTATGAGGACATCCAGATAGTACCTGTTGCTTCAAGAGGTTAATTTACTTCAAAGTAAGTATTGTCAATATCTTTGTTTTTTCTAATTGTAATTGGTAATAAATTAGTTACTATGTCTTTATATGCCTTTTAGAGTCCTTATAATAAGCCCAGTCCTATGATAATAAACATAAAAAAATTGAATATTAAACAAGTCCTATTTATTTGTGGGATCGTCATTTAAAATTGTTCATTTTGATATTTAATGTGTTTTAAAAAACAATTTGAACCTCACAAAATAGCGACCGAGATCCGCCATCTTGTGTTTACAATGGACTTAGATTAATCGTGCTATTAAGACAAATTTTATAATACCTCAACGTAAAATCCTTTATGCTGTTCAAGCTGTTGCTATATAGGGAATATGAAATCTGCATAATATACTTACTCGAAAACATAAACACGTTAAAATAGAATTTTATATCAATAGATAAATGAGAAAATCATGAATATAGCCGCTATAAGTTCTCTTTTCGTATATGTAAACAGTACAATCAGAGCGTTCTTATAAATGTTCCCGAGATTCCCGCAAAAGGTTTCAGCGCGGATTCTGTTTAAATATGGAAATGGCACCCACTTAATACAAGTGTTCTGGAAGCTTTGGTACGCCTTTTAGTAGCGGCAATGCGGGTAAATGATACCCACTGATATTTGGAAAATCTTAATGTTCTCAAGTTTTTTTTATATATTTTTATGTTGTAAGATATACAGCACACGGTCGGCTTCTTTAATGGCGAAAGACAAATGTCGCTACCGTCGATAGACACCACAGTTAAAAGTACCTTCACGCCTATTATCCCCGAAGGCAATGTAATGTTTACTCAGAAAAATCTGAAAAACATTTAAGAAAAGTTGCTTGACCTGGAAATTGAACCCGGGACCCTACGTGGCTAACGGTCTTAACAGGGGACACTTGTACCGTTACAGCACAGAGGCGATTATTAGGCCACAGTTATTGCGACGATAACTAGTAGCTGGAACATGACGCTACAAGAACATATCACCGATTTCTCCTGACTACTTTTCAACTCGAAAGTCAATAATGCTCATCACTGATGTTATAGCGAGCCTCGTAACCTAGTAATACGCGCTTCGGACTTCCATTATGGCAGTCTAGATTCGAACCTCGTCACGTACCAATGAGATTTTCTAACTTAAGTACATTTTATGAGCGGTCTTAAAGAGAAGAAAAACATCGTGACGAAATCCCCGAATTCAGGTATGTGAATTCACCTTATTTAGAATTAGGCCTAGTTTCCTTTCTGGGTTGCAGAGGTCAGATAGCAGTCGCTCTGTAAAAAGTGATTCGCTAGTCAGATTAGATAGCCTACCCCGATTTCATCTGAAGGTAGATGTTTAGTTTTGGGGATAGGTGTTTGTTAGGACGGATTGGGGATAGATAGTTGTTTGGAGAGATTGGGGGTAGGTATTTCCAGATACACAACGCATTAAAGCGAATAAATTACCTAAATAATCCAAATTAAATACTCCTTAGTCTGTGTAGATGGTAAAAAATTCTGTGTAAGAATTATTCATACTTTAAAACAAAGAAAATAAATAAGGTCATATCCTTGAAAGGGTAAACTCATATAACAGACTGCCCCACCGAGAATCGAACCCGAAGCCTCGTGAGTCAAATCAGACACCGTCTGGCTGTCTGCCAGTATTTGTATAGATTTCTACAAGTTATATTTTTGCTAGTTATTCCCGGCGAACTTCGGCCCAATCTGTCCAGGATATGTGATTTTTTCTACACGATTGAAAATGTTTATTAGTTACCATCCCATTCCGGGTTAAGACATCTTATGAAAAGCAAAAATCATAATAATCGGTCCAGCCGTTCTTGAGTTATAAATTGTATAAATACGTAAGTTTATTTTGTGTGTAAATACTTCATATTTATTACTTTCTTCATATTATTTCAACAGTTTTACTAATTTTATTAAAGGGCAAGACAGGACAGACAGAAATTATTCTATTGTTACTTTATAGCCTATTGTAAGAAATGGCGCTGAGACACCACGCGGCGATAGACGCCATTAAACTATTTTTATTGCTTTTCAATCATCTGTATGTTAGTTTGATTGATATATGATTATATTGTCTCCTCCTCGGTCTATTCACTGATTAAATACTCTTGTAAATTTAAAAGATACTTTATTTGATTTTAACCAACTTCGACAAATTGAGGAGATTCTCGTTTCGTATGTATGTCATTTTAGAACTTAAGAGATTAACCGGTTTTGATTTTTTTATACTAATACGTGAAGCAAAAACTTTTACCAATTTTTATGAAAATTGCATGCACGCAGGAGTATAGACTTTGGCACACTTATAGTTTCTGAGTAGAAGAAGTGAAGAACGCTAATATTTTTCAATAATAACGCTTATAAAAACAATAAGTCAATTAAAATAAAACATTACACACACTACCATGCATTTGACACACAAATACAAGTATTACTTACACACATACATACTCTGTTGTCAAATTGTTTGTTTTGTTTTTTTTTGTTAATTCTTCCCATTTAGGGAAAGGCAAAGAAACTTTGTCCATACAGCCTAGTCTTAGGTATTTTATTTTTTTAATAGTTATGGGATATCCATGGATGATGAGGGTGATGAGATGATTCCATGGAAAATAAGATGACGGACTTCTGGTCAAGCTGTGGGAACTTTACCAGAAATTTTGTAGAATTTTGGCGGGAACACGAAATGACACTTTTCACTGCCCGATATGTGATATATCTCCATTGATGCACATTATTAAACGTTTTATTATAAAAAAACCACTATTTATACAAATAAAACACCAACAAAAACACAATTTTAGAAAAGTTCTATCTCACAGTGATTCGCTCCATTCCGCGTTCTCACCAAAACTTTGTTTTGTTTTTCATTTTATGGTTTTTTGAGGTTTAATATTTCCGAAACGAGTTTTTATAAAAAAAAAACGTTATAAATCGTTAGTTAAAATATCGCAAAATAACTTTTAATTTTAATTTATTGTGGTCGAATATCGACCACCAGGTGACTACTAGTTATGATTAATACGTGTAGAAAGATTGACGAAATATAGGTATATCGCAAACTAGTGATCCGCCCCGGTTTCACAAGGGTATACTATACATGTATATGTATACATACATATATGTATACATGGTATACATAAAAACCTTCCCCTTGAATCACTCTATCTATTTAAGAAAACCGCATCAAAATCCATTGCGTAGTTTTAAAGATTAAGCATATACAGGGATATATGGACAGAGAAAGCGACTTTGTTTTATACTATGTAGTGATGTGGCTGACTTAGGTATCTGGGGAGATCTAGGTAGACATTTCACGACCTAATTGCTATTATTCGAGGTAGGGATGTATGGAAGGGAAAGAAATATCGATATAAATATCGTATCAAAATTTTTCAAATGTATCGATAAATATTGACTGTAAAATATCGATATGTTAATATAATCGATTACTTTTAAAAATTGTCGAAATATTCGAAACTTTAGACTAAATACACGTCTGACTGTTTTGACATTGTTTTATTCTTCAAGCAAAGAAAGTAAACCTATATAGCCTGCTGCCTTATTACTCTTTTTATATATTTAAGAGATTGGATTGGTCAAATACATGATGTATGAGTAGACAGCAGAGCTTAAAAAATACATCAATTTTGATATCTGAAAATAAATATCGAAAGTCAATATATCGCGGGAAAATTCTCGATTTCTTTCTGAAACAATATCGATAATTTTGATATATCAATTTCTTTTTAGCCTAAGCCAAGGACATCATTTAGTCTCCGAAACCGGCGTGTTTGTATGAAAAGAATAATGAATGTAGACGAATTTAGGCAAGTATGTAGGAATCGTGTCATTTGGTTCTCGATACTCTCTCCCTACTCAGGAAGTAATCTGCCTTGAAGATATGTATGCACCAAAAAAATCATTATACGATGTATTTGTTTTGACATAATAAGCGTGTCTTGGTAGTGTTTATCAAAGTTAGTATAATGATTACAATGGCGTCTAAACTGGAACATAACAATTGGGAGCATTGAGGTAAAATGACAGGAATAGTTCCAAGGCTGTGGCACCAAAACCAGGTGGTTTTTTTAGTAAAACTAGTAATTTTTTTTTCAGCCAGTATGCATAATGGTCACAGCACGTAAAAATATTGACTTAGTATTTGAATACCGAGCACTATCTACTATAAAAGCACAAAGCATTCCAATATTGACATTGAATTTGAGGTAGGAATGGAATTTTTCAATGCATTTTCTTCTCCAGTTTTCCTTGGCGGAATACTCCACGGAACTTTTATTTGTCTCGGAGGTAAATATTCGAGATAGCAGCGAAATTGAAATTAAGTATATGATTTTTTTTGTATTAAATTATGAAATAGTGACAACCCTAATGGTAACTATAGAATAGCGAGGGAGTGGATTTCGATTTTTTTCTTTGACTCAAATTGTGTTCGGATTTCTTTTTTAAATAATTCTAAAATAAAAGTAGCCCAAGTTACTCGTTATAACAACACTATCTGCCAGTGAAAGTACCATCAAAATCAGTCCAAACCTTTCAGGGATTAGTCGAAATAATTAAATAGAAAGATAAATTGTAAAAAATGATGTTTCGGTTTATGTACTGTGTATTCATAAGCATTTATTAAAAAGCTTATAATATTACAAACAGACACTGTAATTATATTTATTTGTATATTTAAATACTGTTTTGGAACGCAGGTTTTGATGCATATTCCTTCCACCAAAATGTGAAAGCTTGCTAATTTTTTCTACAATTTTGGAACTTGGATTGGCAAACACATTTACGAGAGGGGCTTAAAAATGTAGCCCCATACCTATTTGCATCCTCTATCTTGGGATCCGAGGCATTTTTACCTCGTAACACACCTATGTGGGATTACCAGCGGTGATATTCCCAAATACATAGGACTTAGGAACCTTCAGGAAAAGAGCGTACTCATTCCTAAGAGGTCGACAACGTATCCGAGATACCGACGATGTTTAGAATTAAATAAAAAAAAAACAAAAAATATATATCTATACAAATAAATGAAATTGGAGTATTTGTTTGTAATATTAAAATTATCGCTTTTTATTAAATGCATATGTATATTTACAAGATACATATTATACCAAAACAATATTTTTTAGACTTCTCACTAAGAACTAACAAAATTAGTTTTGAATAACATAGCTCTGAAGATGTTGTTAAAAGCGAAACCGGTCGGCTAATACATATATATAAAAGTGAATCAGTGAAACAGTGCAAGTGTATAATATAAAATGAAGTTTCATCAACGGCCGAAGATAGAATCTATACAATATATAAAATTAATTTCGATATCTGCAATACTGAATAGTCATCTCAATAAAACGGTGATTTTGGCCAATTTAGTTTCCAGCTTATCTAATTTGGGCGCTCCTTAGCTAATATGTCTTTCTGTCGGTTCGAAATGCGGTGTTTGCATTAAATTATAAACCTTATTAAGCATTGTTCCCCCGTGTGTCGTAACCGCCCACGAAATGTACAACGCGGCTTCATTCGCCAAACTTGCGAAGGTTTTCGAGTGAATTATTTACTTTGAGACAGAAGATTTCGAGAGAAACTCAAGATGTGTTATTTTTATAAATACTATATTGTAATATTTGTTCATTTAATTAAAATTATGTATTATATAAAAATAAACTCAGACTACCACTTGTGATTGACTGACTGACTGAGTGACTGACTGATCTGAATTTGTTCTCCCAGAAGGAGTACATTTACCTGGGACATATTGGTATTGTCGGATAGAGAATGGTCTCAGGACAACCAGAAAAATCCGAAATCTTGGAAAAGTCGACCTAGTAAAAAGTCGATCGACGGCCCGTCGCAACGATGATACCTAGCGGAACCCTTGAAACGGATTTTTTCTCTGTGATGGTGACTATTACCAAAGTCACCGAAAAAAAATCCAAACTGGCCGAAACAAGATGGCCGCCATACAAATTTGAATCGCCTATATTTCCTAAACGGTTTGAGATACGGATTCGCTTTCATAGTAAAAGTTGATGAGGCTCAAAGGGGCTTTTCGGATTTGACTTTTTTTTCAAGATGGTGGCCATTTTTTTAAATTTTTTTTGGCGAGTCGAGGCGTGTTTGGTGTCTTTTAAGGGGTAATCGGGGTCGCTGATTACGAATTTGACATCCGTGTTGAAATCAAAGATGGCGACCGACCACAGCGAGGTCACAGCGAAGCCGCAGGCCGAGCTGTGAGCGCGCTGTGGTCGGCACGCCCAGGTAATCTCGCGAGCTGCTTGCAGCTCGCGCAACTCGCAAACTGGAGCAACGCCCAAAATCTAGTTTTCCAAAAAGAGCGTGGCTACCGGGTCCAAATGCGTGCTGCGAAGCAGCTCACGCAACGCGCAAATACTAGTTATGTATTATATAATAATATCTGGAGTGGGTTTGGTATCTTGTTCTACCGCCACGTTGGTCGAACATTAGTGAGGATGGGGTTCGATTCTCGATGGGGACAGGCATTTGTGTGATGAACATAGATGTTTGTATCTCTGGGTCTGGGTGTTTTTAAAATTTATTCTGATTCAATTCAAGCATTTCTATGTATTAATATCGTTGTCTTACACCCATAACGCTACTTGTGTTATTGTTATAATTTGATTACTTTGGGGTTAGATCAATTTTTGTAATTTGTCTAGATATATTTATCTGAATTTATCTGAAATAAACTTGCCTGATGTTGGGCTATGGGACTGGTCCTAATATTGTCTACTGATCGAAGGTGCATAAGTATCTATGCATCTCTGCCTATCCCTTCATGGATATAGGCTTGACTATATTTATTTATTTTACACACTTTACAGTGTAGTGCATTACAAAAAAAAACCCAAAACAATTTGGATGTAGTTGAAAATATATGTGATATAAGTTTTATTCAAGATTAATTATTCAAGAAAAAAGATAAAAAAGCCAACGTTAATTTAAATTGATTACATTTAAAAATTTTCTCCATTTTTAAAATAAGTGGATTTTTCGGGAGAAGTGAGACGTGACAATAACGTGTATATAATTTTCTTAAATTTTAAAATTTCAAGCTTATTAGCAATGGCTCCCTCTTGTGTCCTATCTTAAAATGAAATGTGTGGTAGTAGTTAGTACATTCGCCTTTTTAAAGATTTTTGAGTGAATTATTCAAGTTAAGACTCAAGATTACGAGAGAAACTATAGAAGACATGTCACTTTTATTATATGTATACACTATTAATATGAAATGAAAAAACCTGATCTACATTTAACATTATAATAATCTGGATTTAATAAAATGCAATGGGTATTTTATTTATTCCACACTTAAATAAATACTTCTGCCTTCCCTTTCAGAGATATAGGATGACGATATTAATTTTATTTAAATTAATTTAAGAAGCTCATTATACTGCATCATTAACATTATTAGTATAGCTATAAATTATAATATTAGTTTATTGATGTATAGAATAAAGGAATCTAGTGGAAAATTTCGAGAATCAATTTCTTGGTTAGGAAAAAATGGCATCTTTTGATAAACTGTAGCTGTCTTTTTCAAAAAAATTAGGAATCGTCAAAATTGAGGAACGAATTACAGGGTTTGATTCCCAGGTAATTTGATATTTTTTTTTTATCTCGGACAAATATGGAATTGAACACGGTTTGAATATCATAGAGCATGTAATACCGTCTAACATTGATGTAAGTAACGAGGGTCATGAACCTAAACGGCTACTTGATTAATTAAATTAGGGCATTGAGTTACGCTAGAAAGTTTCGAGTTTGAACTCGGGTTGGTACTGCAGAACTATTACAACGTTTATTTATACGTATAGTCGATTTTAGGCTACCATACCCAAAGGATAGAAACGGTACTCCATCATTAAGACTCTGCTGTCCGTCTGTCTGACACCAGGCCGTATCTCATGAACAGTGACAGCTAGATAGCTGATATTTTCACAGATGATGTATTTTGTTTCTGCTACTTTTTACGTTATAAGATAGCGAACAGGCAAATGTGTCTCCTGATGGTAAAAGACAACCGTGACCTAAACACCATCGATGTTGTAGATGCGCCACTGCCATGTGGTCAGGCTGTTAGGCCTTATGAGCAAATCTACCGGCTACCCTACCCTCCCGACCGGAACACGGGAAGACAGTGGATTCCTACCTGGACGAGTTGCTGCACAGCCCTCTACCACCAGTAGTCATGTTGATAGTGACCCAGTTATGCTCGCCTCTTGAGAGCTGCCTGTCAGGAAGGCAGTTTGTTGGCACAGAGGACCCGGAGCAACACGGGGGAAACAAATATAAATATTATTGTTATTAAGTAAAGGGGCTCCAATACGGCATTTCGGAAAACAACTAAGTGAAATAATTTTTCACTTAGTTGTTTCCCGAAAAGCTATAGATGTCGCTATGCACATTCAGACGGTACAAAGTACGTAGCTTGGGTTTAATATTTATAATTCAGTTTTATTAATGTAAATAAAGAATGGTGCTTAAAAATGAATTACGCAAACTATATCTATACTTTAATTATACGTAATAAAATATTAGAAAAACGAGATTTTGTTTGTTGTTTTTCTAGATGGTGAGTCGCACTCGGTGGGCTGGTTTTTATTTTTGTATTCAGAAGAGCTTTCTATTGTTGTGCGAAAGAGAAAAATGTCAAGCAATTAGTTGTCTTGTTCTCAAATATATAAGATGAAAGAGACAAAAATGCGGTGCCATACATATGCTACGCTCGGTATTACGATTATATTTATTATTATTATTATGTATTATTAATATGTTGGTATTACGATTGGCAAACACGAAGTTTCGTCTGTATCGCGATAATATATTACATTTTTTTTAATATGACAGGTGATTTTTTTTTGTGTTTTATCATATTACAAAAAAAATTCTATGGAGTATTTAATCTATATATCTTAAAAAAAATATGTAAACGTGACTTAAAAAAATGAAATAAAATAGTTGTCATTATTTTTGAATATTTTTTTGGTTAACATTTGGTAAAATTGCGATGAGTTCTTCACAAGAAAATAATTCGAAAACGATTACAAACGAAGAATGTGCTAAAACGGATCAAGTTAAATTAACTAAATCGAATCCATATTTAAAAAATCTTGATGAAACTGCAAATAATATGAAAGATCTAAAAATGTTGGTTGTGGGGTAAACTTATTTTTCAGTAATTATTTAAATTCATGGCCAATGAAAGCCTGACTTTATTATTATTTAAACAGAGTGTAGATTATTGCATATAGGCTTTTTCTAAAAACAGAAACTTTTGTTTTAAACTATGTCTTTCATACATCTGGCGAGCAATGTATCTTGTAGTTTAGTTATTAGATTGAAAGAACCAGAAATCATATAATATTTAAACTGGGTGTTTACAACTAAATCAAAATCATTTAACAAGAGTTTACTATATATAATTTCTTTATAAAGTCTGTTATAGAATAATAAACTTTATTAATTTTTCATGATGGAAAGTATGATAAAGATAAAATATAAAGATTTTCATTCACAGAAAGATATTTGAAGATGCAGAACATCAACTGCAAAAAAAAGATGAGGAAGTTAAGACCGGAAAGCTTATCGAAGATCTTAAAACTAATAATTCTATGCTTGTTAATAACAATTATCTGAAAATATATGATGAATCAAAAATAAATTTTAAGCATAATGACAAAAGTTCTGATGATGTTAGTAAAAATATCAATCCCATTGAGATTAACTCCGCTGATGATATTAGGTTAGTATAATAACCAATACATATTTACAGTTAAACTACGTATATGTTTCCCTAAATAATATCTACTACTTTAAGATTTATACCACTAGTTTTGTATATGTAACTATCTGACTATTATGAGTATAGAATGAGGAAGCAAACAAGCTCACGGCTCTCCTGATGAGAGACAACCGTGGCCTATAGACACCATAATTGTTGTAAGTGCGTCGCTGTCCTGTGGCCAGGGCGTTAGGCCTAGTTTGTGGTGTGTGTGTGTTTGTAATACATAAATATAATTATAGTTTTCCTAAATCAATATTGTAAGTGAGGCTATGAATTGTGTATAATTCCTTTCTAAAACAATAAGCATATAATTTGAGAATCCCACAAGGCTACTATGAAAAATATCAAATTCCAAAGACAACGAAATCAGTCTTTATTAGATGATCAATAAATATGCTTTCACATAAACAGTTACAACATAATACAATTTAAAATTACAGAAAAATTATGAAACGGACTATAAATGGACCTCAATTTATAGAAAAAATAGACAACTGCACTACTAAGAATAACAAAGAAACCGTAATTCCTAAACATAATAACTTTAAAATGATTAATGAACCGAAAAAATTCCTCATAAATGCTAGGGCGGTGAACAAGAATGGGACTCCAGGTTTAAGAAAGGCTGGACACAAGGTATCCAATAAAAATAACGAAAATGAAATACATGCTTCCAGAAAAAGACCAAACAAAGCATCAAATGGAGAACCATTAACTAAACGAAGGAAGTTGGTTCATTTAAGGGAAAAAGCTTACAGTAACATCTATCTAGGAAAGCTAGCAAACGTGGTGTTTTTGCACTTTCGTAATGACTCGCATAGAAATAAACAGTAAATTAATGTATAAATCACTGATTGACATCAAATAATAAAATATATTATTTATTGTATTGTATCACTTACTTAAGGATTACAATTCAGATTACAAGCATAGAAATGTTATTGAGTTTTGAAGGTTTGCTTGGCCGAAGACTTTGTGTCACTGTTCGTCACCATATAAGCGGTAGATCCTGTTTTTCTTCCATTTTGGGTGTGTTCTTTTCTTTCTTTACTTTGCACATCATTGGATTTTTTTCATTTTGACCCACAAGTTGTTGTATATTGTTTCTAAACATCTGTCTAAGGTTGACCGCTTGTAAAGATTTTTATTAGGTTTATTGCGCTTAAAATTTATTATCCAAGTATCCTGCAGTGTGGTCTAACTTTTCCAAGAAAGGCATCTTTGAGAGTAGGTACGTATATCATACAGTGATAAAAGTTGAACCTATCATCTACTGACAACTATTAAAATTTTAAGAAAATAAAAAGTTTTAGTGCTGTTATTATCACTACCTTAACGTTAGTTTAGTTTATTCACACAAATCTCCAAAAAGTGTTAAGTATCTGTGAATAAAATGTGTGTTTGACTGTATAGATTAATGAATGACTCTCTGCCTACTCCGCAAGGGTGTTTGTGTAATTAATGACTGTATACTTTATTGCGCACAAATACACAGGTATTATCTAATTTAATATTATTAATTTATACACAAGTTTATATTAATTGATACCTTTTTCTATCATTATTAATATATTGTGCGTGTAAAATAATAATATTAAATTACTCGATGAGTGTGTATTGGTGCGCTATAAAGTGTTAATTCATTCATTCATTGCGTAATTTAATATTATTAATTTACACACAAGTTGGTCCGGGTTCCGTTGTAGAATAGGCCAACTGCCTTCCACACAGGCAGCTCGTAAGAGGCGAGCACAGGGTCTATTGTCACTAACACCGTGAAATTGAGTAGTAGACTTGCAACGACTCGCCCGGATTGCTACCACCGCCTTACCTATACCTGCCAAAATAGCGGCAGTGCTCGCCATTGTTGTGTTCTGGTTTTGAGGATAGGGTAGCCGGTTAACTTACTCACGCAAGAGGCTTACCATCCCAGCGTCAGGTTGGCAACGCACCATCTCCACCTTTGATGTCTATAGGCGACGTGTATTTCGTACCATCAGGAAAACCGTCTGCTTGTTTGCATTGAACAAAGGCTGTCCGTCTGTTATTCTTGTCGAATAAATAACAAGTTATAGACAATCAATACATTCTTTTCAACATCCGTAACGATATATTCGCAAGGAGAACTAGGAAACGTATTAATATTGTTCAATTTCCAAGTAGAAGGAGCTCCAAGTATTTCTATCATGAACTCGCGGAACACGGACCGCGGGGCGATCCATTACAGCGGTGCACTAGAGCCAATCGGAAATTGAATTTCCGATATGATACGATCCGCTAAGAGATTGCTGAAATACGATACCGCTTCAAATGTAGGCTAAACTTAAACGAGCTCTATTCACGGCGCCTTTGACAACAGCTAATGTTTTTTCCTTACTTTTTGTGTCTCATTTTTGCCTCTTATGGAAAGTTTTTTCACAGGCCTAAAGAAACCTTTGAGAATCGACTCCGATTTCCGACTTGATAATGTTCAAAAATTTGAGTCATCGGGGTGGGATAGGGGCAAAGTGTAAAGGTAAAATATTTGTCATATTATGTCTGTCTGTTACCAGGTTATATCTCATTACCGCGATAGCTACATTTTCACGGATTTTGTTAGCGATTTTTTGCTGTTTATATACTTGGAATGTTAATAACTATGGAATAGTGCCCTTCGTGCACAAGTTCGATTGACGCTTCGACGGTTTTTTCTTTATTATAGTTAACTAGCGACCGGCCCCGGCTTCGCACGGGTGTATTATACATGTTATATATATATATATATATTATAAAACTTCCTCTTGAATCACTCCGTCTATTAAAAAAAGACTATTTAAACAGACATAGGGACAGACAGAGAAAGTGACTTTGTTCGACAATATGTAGTGATTTATTATTAACGTCCGTTATATAAGAAAAATATCCGAAAGCGCGAGCAGTCGTCTTTATATTTGAGAGAATTCAAAGCATTTGCATGAACATTATTTATTTCTAACCAACAGACAATAAAAATGTATACACGAACGCGAGTCAAGAGACGTAAATAAAAATATGACCAGACGTTTGGATCTAAAATAGAGCATTTTCAATTCACGTTAAAGGTAGATCCTTTGTGGACTGAATGTTGTTGGTGTTTGTGAATGTTGCCAGCCGCGATAACGGAGACTGAAGTATTGGATTTGAACTGGGATTCCTACTTGTTATTGAGACTGTCATTTGTTTTTATGAATATTTTTATCGACACATGTCTGTAAAAGATAATAGTAGATATACTATCTGTCACGAGAAGGTATAAATTATGTAAACAAACGTGCAGAAGTTGCCAACATTTGGGTCAAAGGAAAAAAGTATTTATTTTTTAAATATTTAATAAATTATAAGT